>CALSCE010000020.1:1192138-1232190 GCA_943593645.1 Bovichtus variegatus | reverse complement strand
TACTACATATGATGTTATAGTACTACACATGATGTTATAGTACTACACACCAGTGATAATAGGATGACGGAAACAGCTCCTCCTTGTTTTTGTTGGTAAAACAAGGGTCTGTCTTATTATTTGGACGTTTGAAGTGTGAAATGATGTAAATCAGGAGTCCGTCACCACACCCAGACCTCAGGATTGAGCCCATTGGTTTTTAGTTTGTATGTGGCAGTAGTATCGCCTGCCCCCTTTACCTAATAAAAATTTTGACAAATCGGAAGCGTCTCTAACCCAGACTGCTTCTCAGCTGCGCGCCCACCGAGCCTCCTGTCAGCGACCTGTCGGCTGTGAAAATGTGGAACAGCAAACCTTCTGCGATCATCTCTCTCATCGGTAATTGACTTTGTTTGTTTCGTGTTCGGAAGAAGTCAAGTTCACACGTTTATTTGACGCTGATTTGACGTGCGGATTAGGACTGTACATTTACGCAAGTACTGTTATAAATTGCAGTTTTGAGGCACTGTTACTTACAGTATTTACATGTTCTGCTTCTTTATATGTAGCCTACTTTTACTTTAACTTTGACTTTTTACTACTTCAGATCGCAATATTGCACTTTTCAGATTAAGATTTTACAAAACAAATCATCTTGTAAAAGACAAAACATTGATGTAGATTAAACTACCAACAGTAAAATTGTTCAAATTTGCTCCATGTTGACAAACTAGAGCAGTGAAATGCTACTTGCAGACAAATTATTGAGTATTGATAATACAAACAAGTCTAATAACACTCCCGGGGGACATTTGTTTCTGCAAAATGATATATGAAAGACCACTGGGGACTTTATTACAACGATAATCTAAACTTGTATGTGTTAGTTGAGTAAAAATGTAATTGCAATAATTCAATTTTCATCTTCACATGACTGGTATGGGCGTTCCATAGCCATATTAAAATGATAATGCACTGTTTTTCAAAGTCGTACCCAGCTGTACAGTGGACAACTTTCAAATGTTAATTCAAATTCGAAATTGCATTCAAATGAAATATAAACAATGTAACCTGATTTTCGATTTATGCAAGCAATATTTAAAGGTGCAATATGTAACACCTGCTCCAAAGACATAGGGGGCAGCATTTCACCTCTACTATTGGGTTCATACAATCTAAATTTAAAGTAATCATTTATAAAAAAATAATAAAAGCCTACTAATTACTAACAGCAGGGCAAAGTGTAAAAATAAAAATAAAAATGCAGTCTGTCAGTCCTCTCATCTTCAGTTAGGACGTCAGTCATTGTCTGTAGGCCGGACATCGTAGGCTGCATCTAGGAGGAGCAGCGCCACAGACTTCACCATCACACAGTGACTGCGAAAGTTATGTATTATACCAATTGAGTATTTTTATCATGCTATTTTATACTTACACTCCACTACATTTCAGAGGGAAATATATTACTTTTTACACTTTTAACAGCAGTTATGTAGAAGATCCAGACCTACAAAACATACGATCCGCTGATAAAAAACTGTTATATTAAAATGCTAATAACTAATAATCCACTATGTGTAATATAACATCTTATGAGGGTCCATCCTGCTTTGTAATGAGTACTATTACTTTTGATACTAAAAGTACAAATTGCTTAAAATAGTGCTACTGCTACTTATATGAAATTATGGATGCAGTACTTATACTTATATTGTAAGACATTAGTAAAAAAGATCTCAATAGTTCTTCCATTACTGTAAAATGTGACTAATGTCGATAGTAAATATCTCTAAAGTGTCATAATTTCTCACCCTTTACATCAATTCTTTAGGAGACGAAGGTACTGCAGCAGTTTGAATTCAGCAGTATTTACAAAAACATGTGGATCGGCTGCAAATTGAAACCCTATCAATTCAACTAAATTTAAAATAAGTAGTTTTACTGTTAAACCTTAGGTTCATTTTACATTGGATTTTACTTAGTAAAATATCAGATTTCTCATCTTCTACTTGTTAAGTTTGTCAAATGATGAGTTATCACCAACAATTCTTTTTTCCTTTTTTCTTCAGTTATAAGTCATTTCAGTCTTCAGAAATGGAGTGGAAGTTTTTTGGAGTCAGTTAAAGGACTTTTGCCACCTACCTGTGTTAATGAGCTGACGCACATGCTGAGCTCAGAGCCTGAGGGAGGCTAAAGGATGTTGGCAATCAAACCATGAGAGGAAGATTTATTATTTGAAAGCAAAAGTGTGATTAAATCTGTCATATGCTGGATGTTCGGGTTCATTCTTATCTATAAAAAACACGTATAAAAAGCTGTCTTATATAAACTAACGAGTACCCAGTGTTGGAGGAAGTACTCAGATCCTTTGTTTAAGTAAATAGACCAGTACTACAATGTAAAAATACTCTATTACAACTAAAGGTCCTGCATTTAAAATCCTACTTACGTATGGATGTATTATCTGCAATATGTACTCAAAGTATCAGAAGCAAAAGTACTCGTACTGCAGAAAAAATGTTGCCCTTGACTCATATATTATTATATTAATTATAACAATTATATTAGTTTAGTCCAGTTGTTCCCAACCTTGGGGTCGGGCTCCCCTCCAAAGCGTTACAAGATAAATCTGAGGAGTCATTAGATGATTCATAGGAGAGGAAGGAAGAACAACAAAGTTCTGCTTCATACATTTGTATTCATGCTTTTGCTTTTTTGTGAGATATTGATTAATTCTTCCTCATTGGGCATCGAGCAAGGAACCACTGAGAAGTTAGGAGAGGAAATCAGCTGCTGCCAAGTAACAGACATGTGAAACAGGGCAAGGGGTCCCAACGAGACTCTACTTATTTGTAAGGGCTCACAAGCCAAACATGTTGTGAGCGGCAAAATAACAGTAATAGTAAATGGTAGTGGTAAAAAAAAAAAATAATGTTCCCTCTAAAGTGTAGAAGAATGGAAATACTCAGGTAAAGTACCTCAACATTGTGCTTAATTGCAGTACCTGAGTAAATGTACTTATATCCCATCACTGTGAGTACTGATAAGAATATTGTGATAACTTTTCATTTGGATTTCTTTCGCCTCCTAAAATAAACCGCTGCAGAGTTTTGTAGAAACTCCATGCAACTGCCACTTGTAATCCTCTCTTTGTTTATTTCCACTGTTTGGACACACATGACATTATAATAAATCAGTTATCCATCATGATAGTAGTTTGCCTGCACTGATAACCTTCCCTCCTGTTGCTGCTCTGGATTATGTGGCCCTGCCCACCTTTACCCTACATTTAGATACATTCGTATCAAGTAGTTTGGTGTTGGTCCAAAGGAATGCGAGAAGGTAAGATTGGGTTCACATTGGGTCTTTCCTGATTAGAGTGAGTCAGAGACTAATGATGTAAATGTGCTGATTTGGCAGTGATTAATTAGTATTACGGAAAAGTTCCCCCGTCAATGCTTACGCTCAAATGCACTATGTACTTTACACCAATCAGCCACATCAGAAACACCCAACAACCAGGCTGAGTCCTCTCACAGAAAACACAGAGGAAAATATCTCTGCAGTCATAACAACAGACAGAAACCCAGAGAGGGCGCGATGGCCAGGCGTTTATAGCGAGTATAACCAGATTTAAAATCAGTCATAACCAGACACATCTTGCATCCCGGTTCATGTGTTTCTTCTCCCCTGCCTGAAGGAATGTGGGCGTCTGTAAATGCAGCGCATTATAAAGTTGTGCAGGCTGGTACAGGCATGTGGGGCTGGGCAACACGAGCCGCACCACATCATGTCCTAATTGGCAACGCTTGGCAGAGAATCTGATGTTTCTCATCAAAAACAAAAAAGTTTTGACTTCTACGTTTTTTCCTAATGCAAGTGTGGTGTCTTATCTAAACACCATTGTCACATTTTGGGGTGGTGCTGACTTATGACCAAGATAAAAATCTCCCTGCTCGGATAAAATATCATGTAACAAACGCTAATTCAAAAACACGTGTAATTTTTCATCTGTAAAAAAAATCTTGTTCTGTGAAAATGACATTTGCACCTGTAAAGATCTCAAATTCATGTTTTATGAAGAACAAGTACAGTCATTTGTAATGAAAAATTAAATTAGGTCAAAGTGTTCATTTGGGAAAACACTTTGAACTTATGCATTTAGGGATTTTCCCCCTCATCTTGAATAAAAACAGGTCACATGCAATGTCAAAAAAAGGAAAAAAGAGGTATGTTATTTACAGTGTCATTAATGAGATAACTATTCCTTGTTCGACAGGCGTCATGCTGCTCTGGCCGTATGTTCTCACCAAGAGCGTCTCATCCAGACTGCAGACTGCAGACAGCGTCTCTCTATCTGCAGGTAATTACCTGGACAACTGTAACAAATCACTTCATTTGTCAAGTGCAACAAATGTGCAGGGACGTGTCTCTGAAATATTAGTGCGAATGCATAATTCCAAGTAATGTAATGCATTTTGGATTTGCAATTTGGTCTTGAAACAATGGCAACAAGCGTGGAGCTGAAACGATTAGCTGATATACAGAATGACAACTTTTTAAAATATTTATTAATTGTTCAAGAAGCTTTGCAAGTTAAAATATCAGGCATTTGCTGCTATCAGAGGTGAGGATTTGCTGCTTTTCTCTGTTTAATATCATTGTAAATGGAACATCTTTGGGTTTTGGACTGTTGACACATGAAGACGTCACCTATACTGGCCCTTTTTTCATAAGTTCTAAACATTTAGACCAGAAATGTCAGTAGATTAATCAATAACCAAAATAACAGTTGGTGCCGACTTCCTGCTTTAATTTGGAGGTGTTGAAAATGAAGACAAATGTTCCCCCGGTAGGGATAACTTTTAGACACAACAATTTCAGCTCAGCCATTTTTTTAAATGTCACATCCAATTATATATGAATTATAGAAACAAAACGATAAAAAATAATTTGACTGATATTTTTAAACTTTACTTAAACAGCACATTTGAAGTTACGGAATGCTTTACAATGGGGAAAATGATAAAACACTTCAGATGTACAATTAAATAAAAGTATAGAAAATGTAATCTAGTGAAATACATCACAATTGTATAAAGTATGAGAGTAAGATAAACAAATTAGGGCTGCAGCCATGATATCATTTTATTTATTTATGTTTCATCTGCCAACTATTTCTTCGATTAATACATTTCTTTGTTCTATAAAACATCAGAAAACAGGGAAAAATGCTGTTTGACCAGCAGTCCAAAACTATAATGCAAAGTAAGACTTTGGCAAATTGTTATTGTTTGAGAACCTGGAACCGTCACGTTTGGGAGTTTTGCTTGAAAAATTATCAATTGATTATTAAAGTGGCTGCAGATAAACAAATAAAAAAGGTGTTCCTGCAGCTCTACAACTGATTAAACATAGGCTAACATTAAATGAGATTTATTTATTTAAAAACGATTTAGGTGATTCTGCAAGCCTCAGATCCCAACGATTACGCTCTTATTACTGCAAAAATAAAATGTAACATTTCAAACACAGTTGAAGTAATAAGCACTCGGTCTTAGTTAACGAGACATGTGAGGGTCTATAAACAGACAGGTCCGTATTGTTGTGTCTAAATGTTTATTGCCACTCAAAATGATGCGGAGTATCCTGGGAAAACGTTTTCCATCAGCCGTCTTGTTGTTGGTATTTCAGGGCAGGGAGAAGAGCGCCCTCATGTGGTCAGGCGCTCAACACAGAACTGTGACAGCACGTTTGACAGCTACTGCCTGAACAACGGCCAGTGCATGCTGCTGGTGGACATCAACGAACACCACTGCAAGTACGGTCCCCTGCGTGTGTGTGTGTGTGTGTGTGTGTGTGTCTCTGTGTGTGTGTAATCATCAGGTGTGTGATCATCTATGACTGGTTTCTTTGTGTTGCAGGTGTGAGGCGGGCTTCTACGGCCCCAGGTGCATCAACTCGGAGCTCGTCGTTCAGCCAATCAGGGAAGAGCAGATAATTGTCACCCTTTTCTGCGTGACTCTGCTGATTATAGGTCTGGCCGGAGTTCTGTACTTCTGCTGCAAATGGTAAGTCTGTGAATCAAAGGGAGTGTGTTGCAACAGTAAGGACTTTTGATGTGATTATGTGAATTTCTGAGAGTTTGATGTACGAAAGGTAATTACCACTGTTGTGCTGCAATATACCAGTTTTTATTGGTACTTCAGTTATTATATCCAGATTTCTTTTATCCGAAACAGGATATGGTTACAAATGCGCAACCAGAGGTGGAAAGTAACTAAAGTAACTCACTCAAGTACTGTAAATAATGTGATGAACATATCTAATCTGCAGCTCCCCTCAGCTTTACACAGTTTAGGTTCTTTCAGCTCATTGTTTTGGTTTTCCGGTCCGGTTTTGGTGCTCGCTCTCTCTCTCTCTCTCTCTCTCTCTCTCTCGCTCTCTCTGTCTCTCTCTCTCTCTCTCTCTCTCGCTCTCTCTGTCTCTCTCTCTCTGTCTCTCTCTCTCTCTTTGTGGAAAAGTGCTAAAAACACCATACACTAGCTGCCCAGTAGAGAAACAGTTAGCGCCTGCGAGATGTTTAAGGACTGAAGGAGTTGGTGTAGAGACCAAAAATAGTCGTAAAAGAGAGACTATTGGACTTACATTTGTCAGGTGGTCAGAAACACGACTCCAGGTGAAGGCTAATGTTTCTCCTTAACTGCTGGATGTGTCAATTTGTTCGCTAACAATCAAGTTGAAAGATGATATGTAAAAGTTGTGTTAACAGCTTGTTTCTGCTGCCCCTAAGTAGCAAAAAACAAACCAGTGAAAAAATGGCCTTTTAGGAATTCATAAAAAAACTCAAATGGATTTTCGGATCAAATCAGATTATGAATATAGTATTTAAAATGTGCTCCATCTTGATCAGCTAACATACAAATATGACTTGCATGTTTAATCATTGGCCTTTTCCAAATGTGGGCCAATAGCTTTGTTACGAATAGCTTTTGATTCCTCCTGTTGTTTTCCCAGAAATTTTAAATGCAATGAAAAGTAACTTGATTTCAGGTTCTTGCTAAATGAAAAATGCCTCATGCCTCATTTTAAGACAAATATAAGTAAAAAAATTAAAATCGACATGCATTTACACCAAAACTCTCCTCTTACTTTTTTTGGTGATGCATTTTGTTCTTTCCGGCATGCAAATTCAGCTAACTAAAGTGTGATCATAGACTTGAGGATGACTCACATACCGCCTGTCATCATGTAAAACCTGCAGGTGTACCTTGTGTTTCAAATCAAGCTCCTCATGACGTAAAGTCGGCCCCAGCATCCTGTTTCATGCAGAGACACGTCAAACCACAGACGATGATTATCATCTCAAAGACATTTCTTTGGACATTGAAGACTGGTCCCCCTGCACTTTTCAGCACATCCCAAGGATTTCTATTTCAGGATGGTGCAATACAAAGTTAATAATTGGGTTTGCATCTTTTTTGGATTAGATAAATGATGTGCTTTGTTGTTTTTTTTTTTACAGGTATAAGAAAAACAAATTCCCACGTCAGCAGAAGCGGCAGGGTTACAAAGGAGTCCAGACAGCTTAGAGTACCACACACACACACACACACACACACACACACACTGCTTCTGCTGCTGGAAAAGGCAAACCAGGATTTTCCCCATTTTTCTAAAAGAAAATTTCAACGTACCGTGACGTTTCCTGAAGAGCATACCAGCCATAGAGTGGCTGGTTTACAGGATGTCACACGACTTTGGATCACTTTATCAAGCCGGCAGATCTGCACAAAGAGAGAGAAAAATGTATAACAGCTTTTGTGTGCGGTGCGATTGTGGTTTCCAGCTGCACTGGTTCTGCCCTCATGTTTGAAAAGATGAATGGTGAGACACACAAAGACAGTTTCTGTGGGTGATGGTTGGTCATGGAAAAATCATGGAGAAATGTGAAAGTCTAAACAAACATTACGGGCAACGCCAACGCAACACGTCCAACATTTCTGGCCTCTTGTAGTGATCCAGGGTCTATAAAAAGAGGTAAACCAAATCTTGCTTTTTAAACTTCTAAGCCTTCAAGCCACAGCTGAGCGGACAGTAACGGACATTATAATTAACATTAAGAAATTATGCTGTAGTATCTGCTACCAGTTAATGTAAGATTGATTTCAAGATTTTGGGGAGCTAATTTTTGAGGTTCGGCGACGTTGCAGATCTCGTTCACATTTTAAATAAACCTAAAAGAGCAACGACAACAAAAACGTATTGATAATACATTCTTCACCATCTAGCTGCCCTTTGTCTTCTGAGTTACTTCCTACAGTACAGTTCTTCACAGTTTTATAGTTTTTAATTTATATCTAACACTTCAGCCTGGTCTAGCTTATATTTATTGTTTTTTTACTTTTGTAGTTAGGATTAAAAATAGCCATTATTGTCATTAAACTGCCCACTGAGTGTAACAGTTCTGTGTTTTATTATTTGAAACTTTGTTTAGTCTGAAAGTATTCTCATTTTGATAATTTATTATAAAGTATTATTGTATACACTGGAATCTTGTCTTTATTTTGGAAGCTCTGTTACTGATACAAATATGAACTAGCTTTTTTTTTTTTACTCCTGTATGAATTTCATTGCTTTTGGTCTCACTTCATGTGAGATTGTTGTGTGAAGGGCACCGCTGAGAGTCTTCACATTCTTCTCTCGTCTGTTAACAGTTTTCACATTTTTCTTTTATGTGATCAAAAGTTCCCCTTTTTGATACGGCATTTTGCAATGGCAGTATTAGGTGTACATGTACCAGAAAAACATGTTTAATAAATAAATTAAAGCAAATACATTTCACATGTGCAGCTTGTACTCCCTTCATTTAAATCATTTCATCTCTGTATATCTTTTCTGGATCTCACATGTAGGACACAATTGTGAATTTTATTTAGAAATTGTATAAGTACCAAGTATTTTGCCACAATAAAATCTTCATAATAAAAGGAAATCATCTGATAAGATAATTTTCCAAATTTAGGTTTCTATGGGACATAATGTTTTGTATTAAACTGTAGCTCAACTTTTCACATCATGGCAGGTGTAATTAATTAAATTAATAACAGCTGCATTTGATTGACAGTTTCAAGGCCCTGTTATTTAGTGAGCCATGGTTATATTAACAGTTGCACCTGTGCTTTTTGTGCAGTTTAAAAGATCTCTAAAAACACAGGGATGAAACTCTTTCATCAGCACTACATTTGATTCACTAACTAACCTTTTTTTACCTTTTCGAATAAGACTGGAACGGGATGGTATCAGTGGGAAAGTGAAGCACCTAAGTGTACCCTGAGAAAATCAGGTTCTATTGTCAAGACTCACACTTTTGAAAAGATATCAGGATGGAAGAATTAGTGAAAATTATCACCTGAACTGACAAGTATCAGTATTTCATGGTTGTGCTTCTATTGGCTTTGTTGCACTTCTACTTTCACATAAAAAAAGGTGCAAAGAAACGTCCTGCAAAAAAAAAACATGGCAGGTCCTTAATGCAACCTAAAGGAGAACTGCACTAACAAATGAGTGTGTCCAAGACACATTTCCTTAGGAACAATAAATCCTATCTTATCAATTCGTTTTTTTTTTTTTTGATTTGTGAAAAGCAATTACTGGAAAGGATTTCTAAATACTTTGTAAATTATTTTTACAAAATTTTATTTCAAGGTCCCCGTACTTTTAAATAATGCAAAGAAATAGGTATGGTTTGTATGGACGTCATGGTCTGAGCTGAATGCAGTGTCCGGTGTTGAGTTAATCTATAACACCATTTTACTCTCGGCACACTCATTAGTGCTTAAAGCCGAGTCAATGAGCCATCTTTGTATGTTCTGTATGCTAATGAACAGCGATAATCACACATAAACATTAACTTACCTATTTTAACTTAAGACATACTTAAAAACACATAAGCATGCACTTACACACACAAAGACCCCAAAACAAACCCATTCAGTGGCGCCCAAATATAGAACCTGTGGATAAAAATATCCAAAATTCAGGAATATCTAAACTAATCTCCACACTGTGCTCATTCTGTGTAACTGTTATTACCTAATTATTGCATACGTAATAGCAGGTTGCTCATGTAGTGAGTAATGTGGTTGGTGGAAGCCCCGTTAAGCTGCAGTGTCATTTAGGAAAACAAAAACTTCCACGTGTAACATGTACATATTGGTTTTGCAGCTCAAGGCTCGTTCATATTATATTTCACTGTTATTTTGTTAGCCACCCTCACAGCATGCTTCTAGGGGTGGTAAAGTCGGTTGGTCCACAACTTTGGTCCAAACTGAAATATCTCGACAGCTATTGGATGGATACAGACATTCATGATCCCCAGAGGATGAACTCTAAAGACTTTGGCGGTGCCTCTTCCTCTAGTGCTACCGGCGTAAGTTTCCACTTATTCAGTGAAATACCTCAACAACTACTACTTGAGTTGGCACAAACCTTTGTACGAGCAATCATGATTCCCAGAGGATGAATCCTAGTGACTTTGATCCCCTGTAATTGTAATAACTGATTTTCCATTGAGCATGATGCCAACATTTCATGTTTGTCTAATACTCTGGTTTGACATCAGTCTCAGCTCTACTTTGTGTTTAAATGCTCATTAGCAAATGTTAGTTTACACACAAAACTAAACTAACTGAAATGGTGAACCTGCTAAACATTAGCCTCTTAGCATGTTGATTAGCATTAAGATAAAAAGAAAACAATGTGAAAGCTGTACATTTATAACCATAACTAATGAAGATCAACAGAAACTGCCTTCTTCAGGATCAAATGTAGTCACTTTCACCTGAAAGGCATTTATACCAACTGCTACAGCCAATCAACTTAAAAGACCAATCTAAGGAAGGCTTGAGACCAAACACAAATGACCAAAGAGCCGTATAATCCTGATAACTATGAGCTGTGAACTGTTTTTCAGCGATTCACGAATCAAAGTTTTGTCCAAATAGATATGGTTGTATTTGTGTGTCCGAAGGTTTTCCTCCTTTATGCCGTTAGTTAAGTAGCAATGTGTTTACAATGGGCGGCTTTTACAAGGTGCTTCTCTCTAGGCTTGTGTCAGACTTTCCACACGTTCATATCACATATCACCAATGCCATTACACATAATCCAAACAATTCAATTCCACAGCCGTTATAAATAAAACGAGTCAGGAGCTTCTGGTCGTTGTTGAAAGTTCCCAGCATTCCTAGCAGGTTTCTATTGGATTCCAACGGAGCACAAAGGATGGGACAGCCTCTGTGTGCAGACACAACAACATGAGCAACACACCCATGCGTGCAGCATCCCCACCCAAGCCTTAAGGTCTCCTCTTGGTTACAGAGTACTGAAATAGTAACATCATTTAATCAAACCACACACACATTCAGACACAGAAAGACTCTCGGCTGAACAACACAGTGCGTACATGGAATATTAAAATATAACAGATTTGGTGCGTTTTTAACAAGAGTTTTAAGAGTGGAAGTTATTCAACCTGGTGTTCAGTGATAAAAACACAATTAAAAGATGATTTATCTTTTAAAAAAAACATGAAAAAAAGCAAAAAGAGGTGATTTTCTCCAGCTCTTCCAGTCCATTGCTCCTGAAGCCTACGGTTTGTGAGTGTGTGTGAATTAGCATTAAATTAGACGATGAGCAGTTTGGCAACTTAAATGTCGGCATGTAGTGTAAAAGCACTAGACAGGCGCTATTTTAGTGCAAGTCCATTTACCATTCTCACCATTTGCCCATATCTGTACATAATACCAATTCTCAAGCGATCATAAAAACTTATTTTATGATTGGAATTATTGCTTTCATTGTCATGTAATTTCTTTCTATTGACCATCATTGTACTTTGAGTTAAGTGTAGCCATGACTCCTGGTTTCAGTTTATTACAAAAACAGGTGTGTGTGTGTGTATCATTGCTGCCAAGTAAGAACCTTTTCAACCCCTTAAGCTCATTTAACCCTACCACAACACTAGGAAAAATTCCAAAACAAAATAAAATACGTAAAAAAGTTGACACAAGGTTTTTACATGGTAACAGTGTTATCAGTGTTTTAGTTTGTGCGTGCGTGTGTGTGTGTGTGTGTGTGTACGTGTGCGTGTGTGTGTTGTGTGTGTGTGTGTGTGTGTGTCACTAATGGGTTGACGTTGTAATTATGGCCTAATTCGTGACCATAGAGGGAAACGTGCGGAAGCAATAACAGTTAAAGAAGCAGCAACGACCGTTTCTGTGTGTTTTAATGTTGAAGAGAAACAAGTCAGAATACATCAAACTGTTTTGTGTCTCGATCTCTCGATCAGAATGTGAGAACGTGAGGTGCAAAATGTGTTGCCTGAGGCAGATTAATCATTAGACACACACACACACGCACACACACGCACACACACACACACACAGACACACACACACACACACCCTTCCTTTTTCTTGGTCTTGAGAGGCAGGCGTTGGTCTATAAAAGCTGCACCCAGTGGAAGTAAAGAGAGCAAAGCACAATCTCTATCAGAAGGGGAGAAACACACACACTTGCACACACAGATACACAGATTAGCACAGGACTGCCATACACACAACACTCTCCTGGGATATGAACCCTCTCGTCCTCACCTGTCTCCTGTGCTTCGGTAAGTCTGGACTTGTTCTTATATTCTGTGTGCAGGGAGTATGAATCAATGAAATGAAAAGAAGATACATGTAAAATGGTATGAGGACAGGAGCAGCGGCGGGAAGGAAGGAAGAAATGTTTCTGCAAGTGAGGACAGGAAAGAGATAATCAGGTGTTTAAGAGAAAATATCTCTGCGAGAGTTCAACATATTTCAAATATTTTATTTGGCTTTGGTTGAGTCTTATTCATCATTGTTCTTGTCTGGTAAAGTGCAGTTCTGGATGTGGACTGGTTGTACTGGTTTCAGTTTGAATACATCGTCTAAGTTGCAAGCTGTCTATATTTTAAGATGAATAGATGACTCAGATGTAAATGGCCACAATACAAGGCCAATAGGGAATAACTAAGCATCTAAGTTCTCAGTCACCATAGAAGAAGAAGACATGTCTTTATTTATGTCCAGGATTTATCTATTTTTCCTGGTTACTTTTTAAGCAGAAAAGTAAACCTTCTGGATAATTATAATTGCATTAATCTCTTCGTGGTTCAAGTCTTGGTTTGGTTTCTAGCTTTGAAATAACATTCTTCACGTTCCCAAATACTGTGTTTCGACATAAAAACCCACATTAAACTGCATCATATGTCGTAACCTTTGACCCTAATTGCTCCTTGCTGCTTATCGTTTTCATATCTCGATGCAGATTTGACGTGATCTCCCTCATTATTCCCTTTGTGTCCTTTTGGTTTTCCAGTAGTCTCCGGTACTCTAGGTGCCCAGGGATCTGAGGCCACATTCTCCAGTGAACTAGCCGGAGTGACCGGGGGTCCGGCCTCCGGGGAGGGCCTCCAGAGTTCGCTGGGCGATGATGACGAGCTGGAAGTAGACGAGGAAGTTTCAGGAGGAGACAACGAAAATGTCAGCCTTTTTGGTACGAGAACCAACCTCTTTTCTTCTCAACCTTTTTTTGTTTTATTCCACTTTAAATGCTGGTTAATTTGATTTGAGGCTCATATGTCACTGTTAATAGTATAACAAAACTTTTACTTTATTTAGGATGCCCATTAACTGTTTTTCCTGGACTCCACATAAAAGACAAGACATTCAAACATCACATTATTGACAATCCATCAACAAAATTGGCCAATGATATTCTGTATGGTATATACTGTGGCCAGTTGGCCAAAGAGTTGTCAAGAAATTATTTTTGAAAAGTGCAAAGTAAAAGATGTTTATTGTCCGATAAATAGATAAATAGATAAATAGATAAATAGACTTTTAAATAATATGGAACAACAGTCAATGACATATGAAGCTTCTCAGGGTGCCTTTTTCTTGACTTAATCATTGAAATACTGTACATAATTTTGCTCTCTCGTAATTAAAAGCATCCAAGTAGGAATGTTAACAGTTAAAAGATAATAATATCAATAGCTCCTTTTGTCGTTTCCCCAAAAATATACAGCAATGCTACCCTGTAGGAATAGTTTTTCTTTAGATAGAACATGTAGGACTAAGACTCTCGTCCAAAACGTTTTTGTTTTTTTCCCCCTCTAAATAGACTTTAAGTAGTACACAAAATTCAGTCAATGACAACTACAGTGCTCAGGATAGCTTGGTTGATCATATAATATTTCCTTGACTTATAAGTCTTGAGTTGAAATTTTGTTTTATTGTCACAAAAGTAAAAAAAAACAGATGATAACATCCAAGGTTTTTGATTTAGAGAGTACATGAAACACTCTCCATGAAACACACTCCTTTTCTCCCACTACAGAATTACACCCCAGTAAAGATGAGAAGAAGAAAAGGAAAGGCAAAGGCAAGAAGAAGATTAAGCACAGGAGCAAAAGCACTACGCCCCTCAACCCCGAGCACGCGTTTTTCACCAACGGATACACGTCGACTCTCAGCACCACAGAGGATCCCTGCACCTCCACCCACCTGGGCTACTGCATTCATGGTTACTGCAAGTACATAGAAGGCCTGCAGGAGCCCGTGTGTATGTGAGTACAGCATCACTTCACTCTGTGTTTGCATGTGTGTGAATATGAGCTCCATGGTTAGCTCAAGGCAAGTCAAGCAAAGGAAAGCCCAGCTAAAAATGAATAATCAGAAAATCCACATATTATTTTTGCAAAAAAAAAAGCAAGAATAGAAATGACATGACTGCTTAAAATAATATTTAAATGTACGATTTAATATAAGATATACAGCTGGCTTTCGGCATATTTATTAGATACAGTACATTTTTAATGTACGCGGCAAGTTTAAACCTCTTTCACACATCTTTTAGTTCGATATCTCTTCACTAGCTCATCAATTTGTTCTGTTAACTCTTCACTCTGCAGATGTATGAAGGGTTACGACGGGGAGCGCTGTGGGATCCAATCTCTGGGAACAATTAAAACCCAGTCGGATCAGATCAACAATACGGAGCTGGTGCAGACGGTCTTAGTGATCATTGCTGTGGTCCTGTCGGTCATCAGCTGCACCGCCATCCTGCTCATGACCTGTGCTCAGTGAGTCTGACATTTTGATTTTGAAACTTCACAAAAGTCTTTCAGAGGGAACATTAGTATTTGTGGGTGGGAAGCCAGTGAGGGATATTTTCTCAATGACAGGTGCACAGATGCTGGCAGCTACTTCATGTGAACCTCAATGGCAGTCTAAACCCTGCTTAAGCTAACAAAGGTGGCAGTGATAGGCACTGTTGTACACGTACCAATGTTGCCAACTCCAAAGAACTGTGAGATAAAGACGAAAAGATAAAAAAGATTTTGACAAATTGTAGTAAAAGGCTGCCAAGCAAGTCAAAATAAAACTGAATTCATCAATCAATAATGTTGTTAGTGAAAGGGACAGTGTGTGCTATTTAGGGGGATCGATAAGCAAAAATGGAATATGATATTACGATCTATGTTGTCCTTAGTGTATAATCACCTGAAACTAAGAATCGTTGTGTTTTTGCTACCTTAGAATACATAGCCGTCCTACACAGGGAGCCGGTCCTCTTCACAGAGTCCACCATGTTGCACCGCCACGTTTCTACAATCGCTCAGAACAGACAAACCAAACTCTGGCTCTAGAGAGGGCCGTTTTTTTACGTTACCTGAAGGCAACGGTAGTTCCCCAACAAGCTTATAAAAGTTACCACCAGCCGCCACCACCGAATGTACCAGATCACAAAATACTGGTTATCAGTGTGACCTGCATCTCTCTCCTGCTTTGGTATCACTTTTCACAATAGTTTGAACTATAACAAGACAAGACGTGATGCCAGTGGTTTGGTACTAAATCCCTCTTATTCTTCTGGACTGCACAGATTATTGAAGCTTTAAGAGCATAAGCTTCAGGGCAAACACCCCATTAAATCTCAACATAACACACATTACAATCCACACATCCTGCCTAGAAACCCTTCTTGGCATTCGAACACACTGACACATCAAAAAGCACATTAACACACCCAAACACGCCCAAACTACAAAGGTATTGCTCACCACCTTTACAGGACTCATTGCCTTCTACAACTTTCATGTCTCAATCTTACTTTTATTGTAGACTTTTCATTTCACCATAAATTGTGTCACGTGGATGAATGTGTTACTCATTCTTTATTTTAAATTGCCACCCACTGGTTACTGTAATGTAAAATACCAAGTCATTTACTGTGTAATCACAGTTCCTTATCAATATGTAGCCAGATGACAGTTATTGTTGGAATTTGGGACAAAGTCAATAGTCCAATGATTTACAGCCACATATAGCCGAAGTGGGGAGGTGGAGAGAACGTAAACTCTATTACTATGAGAGCGAAACTACCTCCAATTTAGTTTTCTATGTAATCCATAGAAATTACTGCCAAAACACGACAAAAACCTTCCTTGAATTTCCTTTGTCCAGACAGCATCAAAGCCATGAAACTGACTCCTGCCTTTCAAAATAACTTTAGTGCGATCATCTGATAATCACGAGAACTGTACTCGGCTTTTATACTCATGTTGAATGTCTTTTATAGTTACAGGTCACATAAAAACTTCCTGGCATCCTACTTGGGAACTGGGACAGAGCAGGAGAAGCTACAGAAACCCATCGGGGACGTTGTGGTGTGAGGGCGTCACGTTACCATGAGGTAGGTGTCGCTGAGGTTTTGACTTGTCACTCTCACTGTACTTCTTCACAGCTCAACAATTCATGCTGCATTAAATTCCCAAACTTGGAAACTTTAGCTGACAGTTCGCTAAACTTCTCCCCTGAACAATGATTGTCCAGTCATAGCTTAGCAACCATAATTGCTATCAAGCTTTGGATATCTCATTTTAAAGTAGTGTGCATTGGTCGATATTCTGTGTATAAAGAGTTTGGATGGTGTTTTCCTTTTCTTACCATCTCCAAAACCAAAAATGCAAGAGTAAAAATGTAAGGCCTAAACTGTGTGGTCGCTCTAACGTAAGATGCAGGCGTTAGCATGTCCGCCTAACTAGCTTACTACGTTACACATGGCAAACACATAATTTAATCCTCCACCTAAAAGTATTTTTACTTGTAAAGTTAAAAGTGAAACATACCGTTTGAAAATACGATAATAAAGCGTAAATCTAACCTCAGTCTAAGTATGTAGACTAAGCAACTGAACAGGGTTACCGCTATGTTAGAATGAAATAACAGTTTCATTCTTGTCATACTTATAGAACTGGACAAACTACTGTATAACTACAGTACACAATATGATAGTTCTTTATTTCCATGTCCTCTGTATGATTATTAACTGGTGAGAATGTAAACTTTTGCCAGGGACATGCAGCTTTAGCCTCAGTCTTTGAGCACGATATCATGAATGTAGCCATCAAGTACACATTTAAGACCACATTTACAGAGTTTTCTTTTTGAAACAAGATAGCGTGAAACATTCAAAAGTAAGGCGTTCTTCTAAATTGCATACTTATGTACTGCATACTACACACTGAATCACTATGTACTGCATATTGCCGACTGAATTAACGATTGAATATGCCATTGCCTGCAGACTGTTTACGCTGAAGTAATTGAATGAAAATTGTTTATTACAAATCTAAATCAAAATGACCCCTTCCACTTCATTCAATATGTCCCAGTATTATTTTAAGGCAAATATGTTTTTTTTTTGTGTTAAATATTTTTTCTACAGCATACATTGTGTATGGGAGCGCCCACGTTTTTCCTCTTTACTGTACCTTAACGTCACTCGCCAAATGAAAACCCAAGCCAATTCACTAGCTAAGCTAATGCTGTGCTAATGCCTTTTGTGCAAGCAATATTATGATGCTGTAAGCAGGACATGCAATCAGGCGCTCCTGTATTTCCGGTGGGGTATATTTTGGTGATGTATTTCTTCCAAAAGCCTTGCTTAAGTCCTCAGAGGGCGGTGTCGGGCCTCCCCCTCACGTGAGCCTTAAGCCAAACAGGAAGGTGTGGGCTCAGAGAGTGACAGAAGAGCCCGTACGCCTGTTGTTGTTATTGAACACGGCGAGTAGCCTCACGCAAAGAGGTATCCCCACTCGAGGAATTAGCCTGGATTAGCCTGGGGATGTCTCAGCCTGCCCCATCTCTGCACTGCATACCAGCGTAAAGAAAGAAACCACACACTTGATCGCACACATTCACCTGTGTGTCCAAAACAATAACAGAGCTGACACACTGACTGTACACGTGATGACCCTGAAGTAACAGCTTAATTACTCCACTTACATGTGGTCAGATCTCACTGAGCAACACACGCTCACATGCAGACTTCACATGGTCACACAGGAATATTTAGCCTCGAGACAAACAATGTGGCCGTGCAGCATTCTCCTCACAGCCTGCGCGTCACTCAGTACCCACAACACATTTGTCTTTCAACTTGCACCTTGTTGGCTTGAATAATGGGATCATTTCAAGCCAACAAGGTTAGCGTCTCACTCACCGACTACATGACCATGAATTCATTATGCTTTGGGGTTTGCAGGCTTTGAACAGTTTTATTAATGTGAAAAATATGACTTGGATCTCAATTGTCCATCAGTTCTATCAGTTATGATCAGACTGTACTCACCAAAGCAATTGCTGAAATAAGGGAACTTATGCGACATTGCTACAACAAATGACGAGAAAGGAGCAGTCAGAAAACTTGACAGGTCTTAAAAGTGTAATAATTAATAATCAAAACCAAGGAGGTCAAAGTTGAAACAGGAAGTTAATCGGTAAACTGTTTATTTTTCTGCAAATACAAACTTATTCCATTAGAATCAATTGTAAGATGCTTTTACAACATAAAAAGATCTATGCATAACGGCATTTAAGCTGTCACTGCGTAAATTATTTCACTTTGAACAAACTTTGTAGCAACCAAAAACAGAATATACAGATATAAATGATTAGCAATATAACTATAAACTCTATACCTTGTCTCTGTACTTCATGTACATCAACAGTTTTTAATCGCAGTTTTGATTTCTTATATTATAGTTTACTTGACATAAAATGCTCATTGTTTCTATGTTCGTAAATGTATTGACTGTGGATTTGTCTCCATCTCTTCTCAGCCAGCTGCGCGACTCAAAGATGAAGCGGGCCAGTGGGACTCTGAGGCCCTGAGAAAGCTGTAGAGTGAATAGATGCTGTGTAAAAAACACCGTCCAGAATTTGTTAGAATGTAATTTATTTAGTGTGATTATTTATTGCTAACGACTGTATGAGTATGTTTGTGTGTTGGACTATTGCTATGATGTCTATTATGTGCGGTTCGGTTTTATTTATTGCACTGCTGTTGTTATAGGTCAGAGAAACGCTCTTCATCTCACTCTGGAAAAGGGATGGAATTTGATCACCAATAAAGTGTCTCAGTGTTATATGAAAGAGTTATTTATTTATTCATGCATCTCTGCCTGAGTTTTGTGTTTACATTCCCATCTGTGGATGCACCCCATACCTCTGCAGCCTGCTCACACAAACACCTCGGCCTTTTAGCCAAACACAGATTCAGCAGACGAGAATAACCCTGAGAGAAGCTCGCTGTGACATCAGCGAGGAATTCAGAGAGTCATGAGACCAGCACAAAAGCATGAAAGGCTTGCAAAGTATTTTTATGTGTGTGTGGTGTGTGTGTGTGTGTCAAACAGAATTGGTATTGTTTCAGCATTTGACTCTTGGAAGATAAATCAAGTTATTTCTAAAGAAAAACACAAAGATTACAGACACTGTAATTACACTAAATGCACAAACTCACCAACCATTGTGTTGCCATGGCGCTGCAGTGTTTTTAACAGAGGAGTGACGTCCAACGCTTTGTGAGTGGGTCGACAACACACAGGTGTACTGGGAGAAGAGGCGGGCCGTGTCTGGTCTGATCTATTTTTGAAATTTCCAGGTAACTTGGAAGTTATCTTCTGACACGAATACAAACAAAGACTTGAACATAATTAGATGCTTCAGGTCACGACAAACGAGCCTTGAATAGACAAAGAGGGCCACACAGCTCACATAAACACAGGAGACACAGGCTCTTAAAGTGTAGCACAAAGTCAAGTCAGGAGCAAGAAAAAAGGCCACAGCTACAAGAAGGAGATACTTAGATTTCAAGCTTATGTTGACCTTAAAAGAAGAGCGTTAATAGCCAAACATTACTAATGCCACTGCAATCTAAAGGTATGAGGTCATTTCACCTCATTCCTGGAGTTTATGGGACTCATTATCTGAGAAATGTTCATCGCCAAAGATAAGTAAAAAGGTGTCACTAAACTACAGTTTATGATTTACGTACAGTATTTATGAAGTCATCAGTCCATATCATGCATGCACATATCACAATGACAGACACATATGCATCATTTTGGAAAAAGTCATTTGTATATTTATTTATTTATTTGGAAGCACTGTTTTTTACAGTTTATTCCATATCAGCTTGTTTCAGCTCTTAATTTGAGCTGTTTGATGCTTACACATTTAATGGCTGCAAAATTATATACAACAAAAATATAGATAGATGTCTTGTTCATCATTTATACATGTTTCCTCAAAGGTTGGCCTGACATATTTGGTATCTTTGGCAACTTCTTGATCTCCATTAGTTTTTTAAATGAAGTTCTGATTCAATTTTAACAAAGCCTTGCTGCGCTGCATTACATTTACAGAACTTCATTTTAAAAACTAATGGAGATCCAGAAGTTCCCAAAGATACCAAATATGTCAGGCCAACCTTGACTGGCCCACCGGCAGGTCATAGCAGTAAATGTGAACAATGAAATGTACTAAATTTTAAGTGGCAATAGATAACATGTTTGCTTTTATTTATCATTATGAAGTAAATGTTGATTGCACAATGTAATGACTGTAGAATAATGACATTATCTGCGTTTAGATTGGTTCCCTATAAGCCTCACTTTCACTATGCAATGTCTGCCTCCGGTAGCAGTCTCCCTTTCACAATAAAAGACATATACACTGGAGCACTGTGCACTAAGAGGCAACTCAACAAAATATCTTACAGTAGCTATCCCCAGGTAGTAGAGCAACTGGAGTAATGTTAACTGTGGAAACTCTACGCAGCAAAAGAAGGCGAAGAGGAAGAGAAACGTTCTTTCTACTAAGCTAAATCAGTAGTTAACAAAAACCTGCCGGCTTATTAAACTGGGTGTTTGACTCTGCCTTTATTGTAGCACTGAGATCAGGGTCAGTAGTTCTTTGGCATTGTTGTTGTTGTTGTTTGCTTTTGACAGTAATGTTAGCCATGTTGCTGACAATATTAGACAAGCAGATTGATCTGATTCATGTGAAAATAAACGGACAGAAAATATGTTATCAACGTGTCCGTTGCACAGTTTGTTGTGAAAAATGCAGTGAAACAGAAAGCGATGTCTCCGCAACAGCAGCTCCAACAATAATACCACCTGATAACCTGAGATGAAAAGTATCAGTTAGCATCTAATTTTTTTGGACCAGTAGTGACACGAGAGGGTGCAACAAAGTACAACAGAATCTTTAGGCGACAAAAATGTTACAATAACTTTAATGAATTAAACACACACTGTGAAAGAGTTACATTCTAACAACAACACTGTGGTAGCCACGTCCTGCTTCATGGTCTATTTACTCTAAATTGGACTATAATTTACAAAATGAACATCATGCCGTATTGAAAAAGACTTGAAACTAGAGATTGAGACAATAAACTTGTTGGGAAAAGGTAACAAATCAAGAGAAGTAGAAGTCGGGTCATTTTCTCATAGACTTCTATATAATCACACTTTTTTTTGCAGCAGTGGAGTCGCCCCCTGCTGGCCTATGGATAGAATGCTGGTTTAAGGCACTTCCACAATGGCTTCACTTTTCAGGCACGGAGGTTGCCGCTTGAAACACACGTTATATTTACAGTGTTTCTCACCAAAACACATTGTGTGTATTTTTGATGTCTAACAAACGTGTTGATTACATTTCCTTCCTCATAAAGCATATAAAATGCAGACTTAAAAAAGAAAAAGTATTTTAAATTCAGAATAGTAGTCAAATGTTTATTTTTACCTTTGTTCAGCTTTGTTGTCCCTGTTTTTAACCATAAGACATATGAAGAATTTCTGAAGTACATTGAGAGCAACAAAATACCGGATTCAAATTCCATGTATGTGTTCACACTTACTTGGCCATTAAAGCTGATTCTGAAAAACTGAATGTGAATCTTTCCTTTAAGTCTTTATCCCAAAACAAATGTTGAAAAACATAAAGTAGTTTTTTTCTTATATAGTGTATCTATATACACCAACATTGTACAAGGCAGACACTATCATGTAAAGATGACTGTGACTCACCTGCCAGGAAACAACAGTTTCCAGTCACCTTGATAAAACAAGGTTTCCCTCTGTGTTCATGTGGCGTTGCGTCACTAGTGAAGGAAAGGGTTAGGCAAGGTGGGCAGTCCATCCAACACACACAGGTGATGCAAGCCCAGGTAAACATTTACTCTGTGTGTGTGTGTGTGTGTGTGTGTGTGTGAGAGAGACGATGATCTCCATGGCAGAAATGGCTAATTAAACACACCAAAAACATTTATAAACACTTGTGCATTCATCCATTTGACAAAATAAGTTGATAAGGGCGTGGAGAGCTTTGATAGTTTCGGTGGCACTGAGGTGGGCCCGCAAGCTTTTGTGCGTGACTATGGAAACAGAGTAAACAAACGGGCAGATGGTTGGTCAGTTATAATTCACTTCAAATAAAGAACATGCTGGAATTTCCTGGGTGTGGTAAGGTTTTTTTTCCGTTTACTTTAACTTCCTACACACACTTTTATTTCAACTAAATAAGTTAGTCATGCTAGTTTTCCTTCTGCGCCACCATGAGGTTAACATTTGTGATTTTGAGTAAAATATCTCAACAACTAATTGATTGTTGAGATTTCTAATTGAATTTGGAATTAAACGTTGTCATGTTCTCCTTAGGATGAACTGTAATAACTTTTCCTCTGGCGGCACATTAGTTCAACATTTTTGATTGGTTCATAACCAAAATATCGGCTATTCTAACGTCTTTTCCATCAACCTCAGATCTCGATTGTGTTTAGTGCTATTTTGCACATGTCAGCATGCTAACATGCTACAATAAGATGTCTTAGCATCTCAAGCCTTCTGAGCATGGTTGTAGACTCTTCAGTTTTTCTATTTATTATTAAAATGGAAACATATACTCAAAGATAAACAGCCAATTCTGTTGAGAAATACGAATAAATTTGTGCTTTTCTTCACTATTGATGCAGACCTTTAAGGCAGTGGGGAAAAAAGTAATTAAGCCTGTTTGACAAGAAATGGAGTAACGGAATAGATCTTAAAAGATGTGATATTGATGGAATAAGCTATAATGTAACTATTTACTGACCCCCACAAAGGATCGCAAGATGGTTAAGAGGATAGGAAAACTTGAAATGTATTTCTGCTTCACAAACTTGTGTTGATCTTTTTAGACTTTCCACAAATCTTTGATTTTTTTAAACTTTTGAATAATTTGTTTTTAATGATTTTAAAACTTTTTCCTTAATCTGGTAATAATAAATGCAACCAAGGAAACAAAATGTAGTTTGCAGTTTAAATGGCATTTTCCTCACCCATCTAAACAAACTAAAGAAGCCACAGAGACACGTGTGTGCTTAAATCATGGTGAGACAATTTGGGGTCACAATTTACACCTCAAGCGTATGATAAAAAACACATTTCTTCAACACACAATTATGTTTTTATTTACTCCAGTCTTTTCTTTTTTCAGCATGTGAATTATTAAAGGACCTCTTCAGACATCAAAACTATTATTCGAATAAAACAAAGCACACATCCCTGTTTGGTTGTGTTGTCTGTTCTCAACAAATGTAACCTCTGAAATATTCTATTATTATAAGGAATCACCACCCGAAAGGTTGAGCTGTGTTTTTGTATTGGATATGCCTTTAAGTTGTTGCATCATTTTCGTCTCAGTTGTTGTCTCACTGTAAGTTGGATGCTACGTCTTATCATTTTAGCTGAACTATTATAAAGAGTAGATATTAATGCTGTCACAATAGGCAATGAGGGTTCAAAATACAAAAACAATATAGCACATTTCTCTATCTCTTATTAAGAGAACTAATTTTACCTTAAAGTCCTTTTAAGGGAAATGATCTTGACCACCAGCTGAGTGAAATCTCTTTTCTCTAAATGACTGAAGCACTAACTACAGCGGAGAGCACCACCTGGTGATGTATCATGGCATGAAAACTGAGCGTCATTGCAAAATGTACAGTCAGTCCCAGGTCATAAAGGCCAGGTGTATACAGCACATGTAATTAGGCTAAGCTGATTTCTGTGCGATACGATAAACCCACAAGAATTTAAAGTGGGGAGCAAATATTGCAGAGCCAAATGGGCTCTTTCAGCTGAAAGGAATGGAAGAGAACAACAGCATTTAAGATAAGAGAAACAAAGAAGCGGATAATTAGTCCTTCCAAAAATGTTACTGCGCCAACTGTCAACTTTGATTGCAATAGCAAACATTTCCTTTTACTGGATGTCGACATATTTGTTGTGTGTTCACTGTATTTGAATAGAGGCATTTTGCGACACTCATGCGAGCTTGCACGTTTCCTGTCGGGGGTCTTAAGGTACACCGTGTGAATTTAGTCCCTTGTGGTTTTGTCTGTGTTCTGAGTAAATGCGCACTCATCATACTCTTTTTTTTCTTTATGGTTAAGAACTTCAAGTTCTCGGCTTTGACATTACTGTAATTGTCTCATGCAGGAAGCGTTTCAGCATTGTCTCAGCTGAGCTAAAGAGCAGGAAGAAAGACAAACACAACGAAATGTGCCGTCATGTTTACTGGACATCGAAGGCTTTTTAATTTGAACACTGGTGTCACGCAACCTGAAAACAGAGAACTGAAACACAAATCTGTGATGCCATGAAGATGTGAAATTAGGAGCTTCTGTAATGAGAATGCATTGTGAGAGACACAATAGTACAAACGAGAAAGAAAGAAATATGTACGTGTCTGCCCTTAGGACAGTAGAAACTGCCATTGGTTTGGGGTTTTCAAGCAGTTATAATGTGGATTAATAATGAAGAAATGATGAAGAAATGATGAGGTCTGTCTGAGAATTAACGATAATCACATCTTTCCACAAGACTTGAGCTGAAGTCAATTTAAGCTTCTGATGCAGGAAGTGGTGAATGTGTCTGGTTGGCGGGTAGAATAATGTCACTTTGGTGTTTGGCTTTCATCCTAAAAGATATAGCTCATTTCAATACAGATCAATCAGCTGTATCAATACAGCTTTTAAAAAATCCCTTCCCTATAATGCAAATCCTTTTCGTATACAGTAATGAGGATGGAGTGAAGCATAGTAGTATAAAATAAGTACAAAGATAGACGTTGTTTGAGTAGTTATGCAGAATAATTTCACTCCATTTCAGACTTTTTCATTGTCTTCTTGATCCAGATGAGTTGTTTTTCTGAGAGAAAAGAGTACACTCCAGGCTTTTTAATCATGCCACAATTCTTTCCAAAAGAAGTGACACCGACTAGCGCTCCATTACACAACAGCGGGCCTCCTGAATCCCCCTAGAGAGAGAATAAATACAAGACATGTCATTTTTAGGCACATGCATGGCCGTAATGGTGGTGACAGGCTCTTTTCTCCTGCACACAAAACATCTAAACACACTCACCTGACAGGTATCAGCAATCTTTTTACCGTCTGAACCAGCACATATCATGCCGTAGGTGATTATAGGCTTCAGGCCGTAATATTCAGGAGAATTGCACTTCACTCTGTCGACCACAGTCACATTGACAGACATCAGGACATTTGATATTTGCTTGGCGCCGTTTTTTGTTGTCCCCCATCCAGCCACCAGACAGCTGCTGCCAGCTGCTGGTTCTTTGATGGTGTTACCCAACGGGAGACATTTCACCGTATTGGTTTGCTTCACCGGTTTGGCAAGCTGAAATAAAAAAAAAGAAATGACTTATTGTTGCAGACCATCTGCATGTTGCTTTTTGCACTCGGAAAGTAGGTTTTCATGGACACGTGTAAGGCTTGTTATGAAATTTGTGGTCTTTATCTTTCTTTTTTAAATCTTTTCTACCTTTCTCTATGTACTTGACATACATATATTGTACTTACAGCAGCTTATTACTATTTGAAAATATTTCCAACTTCACTAAATGTACTTTGCTTCAATTGGACTTTCATGTTAAAACAATTTTTTGTGTTATGGTAAAAAAGAAAACAATTCATAGATTTGCAGACAGTAAAAGTATAGGCAAGTTAGTTAAAATCCAGTCACTTTGACTTGGTTTTTGAAATTTAGCAGCTGCCTGAC
The DNA here is from genome assembly GCA_943593645.1 of Bovichtus variegatus. Lineage (NCBI taxonomy): Eukaryota > Metazoa > Chordata > Actinopteri > Perciformes > Bovichtidae > Bovichtus > Bovichtus variegatus. Next base: position 1,205,698 of record CALSCE010000020.1, on the reverse strand, counting down.
TTTGCATCGGTGATTATCTGATTTGGATCAAATTTGGTTTGCAATTTGGCATCTTTCTCTCCTGCCTAACCAATCTTAAAAAGCAAATATTAAGTTCAAACAAATATGTTTCTCTATCATCTTGAATATTTTCCCAGATTGCAATGTCACCTTACCTTGAGCAGCATGAGGTCATTGACTTTATCTGTTGCATCATAGCAGGGATGAGGAAAACTCTTAACCTTGCTGACCTGCCTGCCTTTTTCCTTTTCTTTGATGGAGTGCACCCCCAGCATCACATTCTTAATGCTGCAAGAGCAGGACACACAGTTATATTAAATCAAAGTTTACATATGTTAACATGGTAGGAGTGCCTAAGGTAATAACACAATGGTGACTTTATCACAGTCGCCTTATTTTATGTGCATCAACATTCATATGTATATAATAAGCTCATGATATGGCTTTTTTTGAGGCTCAGAGAAACATATACATCTTTTTTTCTAACCTAAGTCTTTCGGGTGTTGTTCCCGAAAAGGAACCACTGTAGTGACTGACCTCAGTATGAAAAGCAGTCTCCTGATTAGGTTTGTAAAAACTTAGATTTTTACCTTAAAGAACAAATATTCAACTCAATATAACATAAGAACAGAGTGTGTGGATACTATTGTAAGATTTTAAATAGTCAGTACATAACATCTTTCATCAGTATAAAATAAACATTAGTTTTAGTGCATAGGAATGTATGTATATTCTTCTTACTTAGCACAGTGGGCAGCAGTCAGGACCCATTTGGGATGGATCAGGATCCCTCCACAGACTGGATTCTCCGTCAGAGCCATGAAAGGCAGCGAGTGGGGCTGAACTTCTTTCCCACCAATAATCTCCGAACCATGACCTAAAACAGAACACAGTTCATTAATTTAACAAAATAGAAGAGAAATGACTCTACTAATTGGTCAACCAAATAAAACGCAACACTTTGCACCGGCTGCACTGCAATATTGAAAGTAAAAAATGACTTTGCATTATGCATGTTTACATGAATTAGGAAGATATCAAAAAAGTAAATAGATAGAGTAAATAAATAGATTGCAATAAAAAGAACATGTTACTCACTTGACTGGACAATGAGGAGGACCACACAAGAGGTCAAAACAACCAAATCCTTCGGGAAGAACATTTCTTCTTATTTCTCTCTTTGATGTGACGGTGAATGCTCTGAAACCCACCTTGAAGCACACGCTCGTCTTTATGTGTTGCACTTGAAGGATGTGGTCTGACCATGGAAATGCATGAGTAAGCAGAATGGACGCGAGCATGAGAATCGGTGGGTCCTGTGTTCATTTAGAAGCCTGTGGTAATACTTTGACACTTCCCAGTCATCGTTACCATTTTATCGACAGGCTGTTGTGAAGCAGGTCACATCATCAGGGTGCAGACACACACTATGTGGGCCCACCGCAAAAACAGCTAAAACTGCAGGCTGTTGTCAAGCCTTTCAGCTACACTGAGTGTGTGTGAATAATGATTCAGAGGAAAGCATGAGAAAGTGGAATATATTGGCTGATGTGACACCAGGCTGGTGGAGGTGAATGATCAAGAAAGGATCAAAAATAATTCAGAGGAAGAGTTAACTACAGGAAGAATTGGATGCTATCAGTTTTGTTACCTTAAAGCAATAGTTTGAAATTTTGCTAAATACGCTCTTTCTTGTCGAGAGTAAGATGAGAAGACTGATGCCACTTTTATATCTGTCCATTAAATACTGTATAAGGCTAATGTCTAAAGCTGGTTAGTTAGCACAAAGGCTAGAAAGCTAGCCTGGCTCTGTCCAAAGGTAACACAATCTGCCTGGCAGCACCTCTAAAGCAGTGATTTTCAACCTTTTTTGAGCCGCGGCACATTTTTTACATTTACAAAATCCTGGGGCACACCACCAACCAAAATGACACAAAATGACACTCTAACACAGTACATATAATACATATAGTTAATAATATAGTTTCTAAATGTATTTATACTCACTTAGTGTGAAACCTGGGCCTGTTTCGATGAACACAAAATGGATATCCTGGCAGTAATGGTAGAAAGACACACACGAAGCTCTTCCTCAACAGCTCTCAGTCTCTCTCTGTTTTTAGTTTTTATCGCAGTCAAGCTTGAGAAGCTCAGCTCACACAGATATGTGGTTGAAAACGGGAGCAATGTCAAAATAGCTTTGTTGGCCAGAATGGGGAACTCCTTGGCAACAGATAACCAAAAACTGTCCAAAGGAAGATCAGCAAAGTTTAGCTTTAAACCACGATCTTGTTTCAGTTCAATGAGTTCCTCTTGCTCCTTTAAAGTCATGTCCTTTCCAGGAACGGATGCTGAGCTGTATGGGTCCCTAACCCAGTCAAGGCATTCTGTGAATGCTGAAGAGAAATAAAATGACAACTTCTCCTCAAGAGTTTTCAAATGTGTGCCAATCACCTCGCACATTGCAGCAGTGTTGCCATCATGCAGTTTCTCAGTGAGTGGGAACATCTCAAGGTTGCCACGCTGCACATGTTGTTGCCAGAGCTGCACCTTTAAACGGAATCCGTTCATTTTATCAGTGCTTGTAAGCAGGTTTTCATTTCGGCCTTGCATCCGTGTGTTCAGTTCATTCAGATGATGAAATATATCAGCCAGGTATGCCAGCTTTGCACACCACTCATCACTTGCAAGCAGCTTTGAGTAATCGGACCTCTCGTTTGTCAGAAAAACTTTAAGTTCCTCTCGCAGCTCATACACACGGGCCAGCACTTTGCCGCGCGACAGCCACCGGACCTCCGTGTGGAGCAATAAGACTTTATGTTCCGCTCCCATTTCCTCACACAAAGACGCAAATAAGCGACATTTCAAAGGTCGCGTCTTCACAAAGTTCACTATGCGCACAACATCATCCAACACAGGAGCTAGATCTGCTGGCAAGGTCTTTGCAACGAGGGCCTCACGGTGCAAAAAACAGTGCGTAACAATAACATCTGGGTTTCTTTCTTTGACCCTACTTACGAAGCCTTTGATGCGCCCGACCATGGCTGCGGCTCCATCAGTGCAGACACCTGTGCAGTTTTCCCACGTAAGCCCGCTTTTGTCAAGATATTCCGACGTGACCCGAAATATTTCCTCTCCTGTTGATTTTTCTGGCAGTGCCTTGCAAAATAGGAAGTTTTCTCTAATGGCTTCTCCATCCACAAAACGCACGTTGGCCAAGAGCTGACAATGTCCACTAATATCCGTCGACTCATCAAGTTGCACGGCAAATTTCTTACTGATGCGCATTTTTTCCAAAACAACAATTTCGATGTCCGCAGACATGTCATCAATACGTCTGGCAATTGTGTTATCTGAGAGAGGCACTTTAGCTATCTCTTTGGCCGCGTCAGGGCCGAGCATCTCATTTACTATGGCTTTACAAGCTGGCAGTATTAATGTTTCTGCCACAGTGTGGGACTTTTTTGATTTAGCTACGAGTTCAGCAACAAGGTAGCTAGCTTTGAGGGCTCTCTCGTTTACCTTTGTGGTTTTTCTCAAAAAAGTTGCCTGTTTCTCATTGTTTGTACGTAAGCGTACAAAATAGTCCATCGGCTTGTTTTGAACGGAAGGGTGTTTCGTTTGGAGATGGCGTTTAAGCTTGCTTGGCACCATGGCGCTATTGGATAGCTTCTCACCACACACCAAGCACAGCGGAGTCGGTGCCGTTGCATCCCCGGTGAAAGTAAATCCAAATGAAAGATAGCTTTCGCTGTATTGCCTCGAGCTCACCGTCTTGTCTTTTTTCTTTTGTCGACCACTCATACTAGGGCCTCCATCTGGGTCAGAATTTTGTCCAGGGCCCTGTTCGGCATTTGCATTTTCCCTTCTCAAAAACTTCTCCATCACTGTCACTTGCTCGTCTTGCTGTGATCCCAAACTGTCACTGTCACGTGTCGCGCAGCGCTAACTCTATTGTCTATAGCCCTCTGCTGCCACCCACTGAAATAGAAGAGTATTACATTATCTGCCACACTTTATTACAGCACAGACACCCGACAATGGTTAATTAGGTGATATTAGATAATTTCCCACGGCACACCTGACGATCTCTCACGGCACACTAGTGTGCCGCGGCACACTGGTTGAAAATCACTGCTCTAAAGCACACTACTTAAAACATTATATCTTACTTATTGAATCCGTACATCAACTGAAGTGTAAAACTGACTATTTACCATTTTACAAGTGTTACAGACTATTTTTCAGGCAAAGTAACTTTCTAGTTTCTAGTCTCAGCTAGTTGCAGCACATAAGACCCCATAAAATGGCTAATTGACTTGGATGCTAAACTTTACACAGAGCTGTGATAAGTTTCCAGACTTTATGCTAAGCTAAGCTATCTAGCTCCTGGCTGAGACATGAAAGTGGTATCAATCCTCTCAACTAACTTTCTGCCAGGAAGCAAAGAAGCGTAGTTCCCAAAATGTTGATCTTTTGCTTTAAAGCTTGGGTAAATTACATTGCAGAAGCCAGCAAGATTAAACTATATTTTTAAAACGATCCATCCGAAAAACTCAACTCCAAAACTCCAAAAGCCGCTCACAGCCCATCCCTTCAGGCCCCCCTCCAAAGACACTCCCCCAAAATGATTATGATGAATGTAAACATAAGAATTTTAACAACTATATATTAAAAAACACATACCTAGCTTTAATTTTCTTAAAATGAGCAAAAAAGAGTCATCGTGTCAGCCATCTTACAGTATTTGTTTATGTATTTATTTATTCATATGACTGTTAGTTACGTGAGCCACCACCAAAGAAAGCTAGATGTTGCTTACAGTACAGTACATTTCTACTGTCGAATAACAAGTTTGTTTAACACCCAAAACAGAAGGCTATAAAAAATATCCTGAAATATGAGAATGTCAAGATTTGTGGTCACAAATACGTTCTTTATATAAAACATGTTCATTGCCTAAATCATCACAATGTCACAAGACTTAGCTTAGTTTCCACATCGAATAAATATTTAATTTTGAATCAGAATATTGTAAATGTTATTTTCCTGTTTTGAAATGTGAATTTTTGCTTTAGTTACAAATCATCCAAATGCAGCAAAGGCCTGATGATAATAATAACATTTTAATAAATTTGACCTGATATAGTCAGAATTTGATTATAGGCCCACATATAAAATACTGTATTAAAATAAATACTAAAAACAAACAAATAAAAAAAGGACAAATGTCTAATACTATCAGAATAATATCCCATATTCACATCAATGTCCCCCTTTAATCCTTGAACAAATAAATAATGTTTTTAGTCTTAAGGCTTTTGATACATTTGTAGGGTCCATTATGACATCTGGCCAGGGACACCAAATGAAAATGACCTTTCTTAGCTAACTCTGGACCATTTCACATTTACTGGACTTGTACCTTTTGAAAAACATAAAATAACTGGATACTGCGTTAGGCTTTGTTTGTCATATTATTTGTCAAAAAAGGAGCTTATACTTTGCAATTTGTTTTGACTTATTCTTCCCCAGCTCGAGTCACACAACAGTTACTGTTCAACAACCATTCAACAATCATTTTGAGAGGAAGGAGAGTCTCAAAATACAGATCCCACACCGCTTCTCAGCTTGAAGTTAACCATTAAACATCGACACTACATTCATTTATTTGTCCACTTAACATCATTTGCTTCATTGCTCCATGATAACACATAACACAGCCGGGACTGCAATGAGTGATGGTATGACACTGGCAGAAATGAGAAATATAAGGAAATTAATTACTGTAATCAATATGTTAATAAGCAGTCTGGAAAAACATATAAGATGATAATAAACACAACAATATCACCAAATTTCCACTGAATACTTTTCCTGTTAATAGGAAATAAAAACAGTGGGCCATCACAGGCTGCAGCTAAACATCATAGTTGCTCCAAAAACGGATACTTAAAATATATTGAAGAAATCTTATTTTTCTTCTAAAGACCTCATAATACAAGGTTGAGTTTTCTTACTTTGATATCGTGGGTGTGCCACATTCACATCTCTTTTGATCTTGATCCATGTCTTGTGAACTGTGACCAAATCAGTGCTAGTCTGAAGCAGCTGCAGGAAATGTCAAACTTGCATTGACATCACTGCTCCTATTAAGCAGGGCGAACCAAAATAGATGCTAAAACAAAGCTCCTGTCTGTGAGATGAATACAGGAACTGGAACGTTAACAGTAAAGCAAAATGGGTTGGCACGGGAGACATCAGCAAGGATAAAGCTTATTATACCATGCCAGGGGAAATAATGTGATGGTTTATGCAAAATGGAGGAGAATGGAGCAATGAAACAAATAATCAAGGTCACATAGAGACGGTCTTCTCGTCACTTACCAGGTGAGTTGACCATCTAGTCAGTTTCTCAAACACATTCCTTAAACTGACCAGATGTGTCCAATTCAGCCCTGTTTTGCCAGTTTAGGAAACACGTCTCTTTCCATTTGTTATATGTTCATCTTGTTCAGGATAGTTCTTGTTAAGAGAACATGTTTACTAAAGGATTACATAGATTTCCTCTGTCAACTAGACCCCAAACATCAAGGATATTTCTGCAGAGGTCTAGAATATGCGTTTCCCTTTCTAACCGATTCCTCTGGTTCTCTCAGGGATCAGATTAACAATTGTTTCCTCAGTTGAGAGCTTCACTAAAGAGATGTCCGGATCTGACTCTTTGAAATCACCTGGAGGAGAAAAAAGAACTACACATGAAAGACATGTGGAGGATAAATATTTGACATGCATGCTTGTATATTATGAGGAGTATTTAAGTGTATTACATTTCCTACACAAGAACGAAGACTTGCCTTTTTTCAGGAAACGATAAAGAATCCATAGTGGAGGAGCCAGAAACACGAGCTGGAGCAATTTAAAAAGGACAATGAAGACTTTGCGCAGCTCACCAGAGTCCGCTGGGGAAGAGACATTTCAAATCAAATGTATCACATGAGTTTCAAGACCATCAGTATTAAAATAATTTCAGTTTCTTTGAGTGTTGACCAGCCACTAGTGTCTAGACTTTCATAAAAAAAGAAAAGGTGAGACTAATAACAGCAAATAATTATTTGTTTTCAAAAGATTTTTTAGGTAGTCTCTATGGCATTCCCAACTTCCTACTGTAGAAGGCCATGCCAATTTCGTAAAGCTGTAACTAATAGTTATTGTCTTCATCGGTTAATCTATTGATTTTTTAAAAAAATTTTATTAACAGATTATTTTATTATTATTTTTAATTAATAATAAGGACAAATGCCCATCGCAAATACTCAGTGCCCAAAGTGTCTGAACAGGTTAAACACTTTCTAATGTATAATGATCCATCAGATAGAGAAAATCTGGGCATTGAAATTACCAAATTCATTACTAAAATTGTTGTCAATATCGAGTATATCTTAACACAAGAAACCTGAAGCAACACAAAAGTCACAGCACATAAATTTCATTTAAGTCCTTCGTACCTGTTTTCACTTGAAAGGCTGTAGGGCTACTTTGAAGGGTCATGTTTTCACCAGTAACACTGTTTGACCGGACAACTAAAGCAGAAATCTCTATGAAGTACTCTGTGGCTGAAGTCAAGTTGGAGATGTTGATGTTCATGAAGGCAGAGCCATCAGTATAAGAGATGAGGACCTCATCACATGTGTTGGTGCATGTCGTCACGTTGTAACGGTGTGGTGTCATCTGCATAAAGGCTGAGACGTTCCAGCTGAGAATCACATGATCGGAGCCCGCTGAGTCCACTGTCACTGGCGGCGGAGAAACTGGACCTGCGAGTGAGAGTGAACAAGTCAGAGAAAAGTTGTGTGTGCATATGTATCCACTTCTTATGATGGTTTTTCATGTGAGACATCAACATGTACAGGCTGTGAAAACAAATCGGCCCTTACAACAACAACACAGATATTTCCATTGTATTAATGTCATGTGGAAGTCACCATATTGACCAGTTTCTGAATTGTACAACCAAGAAGCATTACTCACCCTGGCAGACAAACATGTGCGGCTCCTCACAGGAGCGAGCCAGCAGCTTCTTGTCTTTCTGCAGCATTGCCTCCAGACTTGCACAGCCTTGATAGTTTATCCTGAACCAGCGTTCGTAGCTCAGCTCTTCCCCGTCCACCCACTTCCAGCCGCTAGGGTTGCTCTGACGCTGCAGGCCGAGCCAAAAGCTGACTTTGCTTGTGGCAGTGGCATTGAGTAGAGTGAAGTATTGCTCTTCTGTGCCCAGGACAGCGAGGTCGACATAGTGCCTCCGACAGAACTCCTGCGCTTTCAACCAGGACAGAGGTCTCTGGAGCAGGAAGTAGTGTGAGATGGCCTGGCACACTGCTAAGTCACAGCACACCACTGAGCCAGGGGATATTAATAGAGAGGAAAACAGATGAGTTATTAACAGCTTCATCCAGCTGTGTTACTGGCCTGGTTCTGCTTCACAGCACAACCACAAAGAGGTGCAGAATGACTACAAACAAACATGTAGTTCTAACTTAGAAACAACACATAACTCACATATTATATCACCTTCTAGCTGTTGCACTTTGCATTACATTGTACAGGATTTCTCTAAATAATGCAATATGATTCCAACAATCTTATCACGTCAAAGCTTGCATAAGGTAAAGACATTTTGGCGACAGTTACCCAGAACGGCCAGTCGCTGCAGAATCTGCGTCTCATAGGCAAACATACAGTAGAATCCGTCTTTTTGTCTATGATAAACGTTTTTGATAATTTTTCTATTCAACAGATGTCCATGTTCTCTCTAGTCTTTCCAAAACGTTGAAAATGCAGGTTTGACACATTCTCTCTTCTCCTAGTCTGCCTAGAACGTGGGAGGTTTATAAAACCGTCTCACATTGTGGTGTGATCCAAGAGGTGGAGAAAATGGGAGTGGCCATGTTTGCTGCTCACCTGTTGGAATGTCAGGATGCCTTCATGAATTATTTTCAAACAGGGAATTCCAGATATCATGTAAAAATGTGCCAACTCGCATGCTTTACCACTAAGAGGTTCAATTTTAATGTCTCATTACCTTATGATTGTGCTCTTCCAAAATATTTATTTAAAGTCACCACAGAATTGTTATTCTATACACACATTTGACATCTGCTTGAGTATCACTACATTTTTTCACCACTTTCTTTGTGCAAAAATCATCTTTACTTCCTGATTATAGGGGTGAACAGAAAACTGTGTGTAGTTTGGCCAACAGTCTGAGCAATGAAGCTGAACACCAGGAGAGAGGTGAGCTTTAATAGTAGGTCCTAAAATACTGAAATGTAGCTCCACCCTGAAGTCTATTTTAAGACCGAGCTGCATCAGCAATAATGTTAGCTTTAGTCAACTGTGTAACTAGAACAACTCGCAGCTTCAAGAAATGCTTGAAATATTTGTTAAATCAAATCAAATCAAATCAAGTTTATTTATATAGCCCAATATTACAAATTATACATTTGTCTCAGTGGGCTTTACAGCCTGTACAAGGTACGACACCCTCTGTCCTTAGACCCTCACATCGCACAAGGAAAAACTCCCTAAAAGATACCCCACAATTAATGGGGGAAATATGGAAGAAACCTCAGGGAGAGCAACTGAGGAGGGATCCCTCTCCCAGGTTAAGACGAGGACAAATTCAAGAACAGTGAAGTAGGCGACCTCGGCCTCCGCTCAGTGTTACCTAAGTACTTGAAAAAGGCCTCTCAAGGTGATTTCAGTTTTTCTCATTTGTTGCTTGCTTGTCCTATTAGAGCCGTTACTAGGAGGCTCTTACTTCAATGTAAATAGCACCTAGTGATAGTTTTTGGTGCTAAACCAATTGCGCAGTGTCACCTGACCTCTCAGTAAGCTCTAATTGAAGGCTGGTGCACTGAAAAAAACTGTGAAAGACGCCACGATGATGTTATGTTTTTCTGAGTTTCATTTTTGATCAATTAGTTTATTCCCACATTGATGATTTGAACATACAGTCAGTCAAAGCAGTTTACCCTAACCCAACTACTCGAACACACTGTTCAAGCAACTCTTGGACCACGCGGACCATCATGGATCATCAAAACACTGAGTAACAAACTAATTAACCAAAGGCCAGCGCGTTGATCATGTCTAACGTCAGGGCGTCTGTCGGCGGCTACCCATTTAGCTCAAAAGCTGCACGTTCTTTTGTATTCTTGGGATGTTGTTGCCTTTGTCAATTTGCTTTTGCACCTTCAGCAATGGAAAACTAAATTTAAAAAAAAGCCTACTTTAGACGTAAAGTGCAATGCATCAGAATTTGCGAATGTTTTTTGTACCCTGGCACAGCATTGCCAGATGTACAATACATATATTATTTGTACGATAATTTTGCCCTCTGTATGAGCAATAATAAAAAAGTGCCATAATGCCTAAAAATTTGACAATTGTATAATAATAGTAGTTGGTTTTAGTCTGTGTTAGAAATTAAATGTATGCTTTGCGGCCTTGACGCTTGAATGTAACTGTGTGATGAATAAGTATAACCAATGTGATTAAGCTAAAATGGGCTCATATGAAATGTACACTGAGACAGGGAAGACAGTCATTTATATCAGATAGCTATTAGGCTCTGATGGAAAAGATGCATGTAACCTTTAGTCTAGTGTTGAAGGATTTAGCTGTTATGACTATAAAATGAGTGGATGGGAGCATCACGGAGTGGCGCCTAAACAAAGAAGGCCGATAACAGAAAACACCCAGAGAGAATAGATTAGGTAGCCTGTGCAGAAAGGAGTTAGGTGAAGGTCAGGTACCAAGTGTAGAAGAATTGGGCAAACGCAGCCTGCCACGTGTAATAGCACCCAAGGAGTCGTCGCTGATTGAATGATCGTGATGCCAAGAGGCTCTGGGCAAAGCTTGTGCACCAACCAAGGAAGCTAAGTCTAAACCACGGACTTCCTGGCATAGTAATGAGATACGCCATAAGAGGCCACGCCTACCACAGTATAAACTGTATCTGCACCGAAAGCTCGGGGCTCTCAAGATGTGGATGGTGGTTATAGAGTAACAGCAATCCGCTGACTATGATTTCCTGATACACTTAGAGTCCTTGGCCAAGCTGTCATTCACCAGGTTTTAATAAACTGAGTTGCAGATCTACTCGTAGTCAAGTCTCCTCATTTGAAATCAACGAATTCGCAACATCTGTGCTGTCTCATTTTAATGAATCTATGGAGGAATCCTACGTCTGTGTTTACACATCTCTTCTCACGTGACCTCTTTAGGTATAGGCTATAGTGTTGATGAACGGGACTCGCGAGCACGGCTGCCATTCTCTCTCCCGCTGCTCATTTAAAGAGACTTTGCACAAGAGATAGCTAAAAACGATGTGGGTATTTTGTGGGTGTGTCAAGAAGTCGTTTAAATATGTGTTTTGTAAATTATACATTTATGCCTATTTATTCTCGTGGTGTATGGTCATTTTTGCTAACTATTGTTATGTAGTGTGAGCTACACTACGTAGCAATAGTTAGCAATTAAGAAGAAGAAATGATAGAGCTGGGGATTACAACTTTTCACTGTGATTTCATGAATTACTGTCATGATTAAAAAAGACTTACCAGCCTTGGGACTAAAGACTTTGGAGTATAAAGTCAGTGTTTCAGCCAGACTAGGCACTGTGTGTTATACTGTTGGAGGGATAATGCATCTTGGTGTTTTCTATTCTTTTAATGTTTTCTGAAAAGTTGAGTTTTCTTGAGTTCCTATAAGCACATCTGTATCATGTTATTGTAACCTGGTAAAATGTCACAGTGTGCTGTGGTGTCGCCCTTGATAATCAGATGTTTGTAGTGACAAACGTCACTTGTTGCACGACCTCTTTTTCCTTCTTCGCTGAAGTCTTGTCTGGTCACATACTTGCAGGTGAGACATCTTTCAACACACAGGTCTTTGCCAAGAGTACTTAACTTTGCATATATTGACATGTAACACATGCACTTAATTTTACTGTTAGATAAAATCAAGTAGTGGCAGTTTGGGTCTGCTCACCGTGGGAAGTGACACACATCATCAACAAATGTCAAGTAAAAACACATCAGCCTGATAATACAGAAGAAAAAAGACTTCATTTTTTAATTTTTTGTTCCACATATAAGAAGTCTTTATTGCGTTAAATATCTCAGGAGGTTACCTTTTTAAGATGTAGCCAAGAAAGAAATGATGATATACATTAAAACAAAACATTAACGTGTTTACAATTTACATGAATACATAAATAAACAAAATGGTCCCATTATCATCATTATTACTATTTGGATGCCAGTCACTGAACCCCTCTGTCTGTTATCTGAGGTATTTTTTGTAATATTTTCATATGAATGCCCTGTTATCCATCTTTTGAACACAAAAACAATCTTAGCTGTAGTAAAAAAAACTAATTTAAGAAACGAAGAAAAAAAAGAATATATTGTACAAAATGAGAATAACTTCTTATTTTACCCTTAAATTGTGGTGCATGAACTGTCTTAAACTGGTTTGATGTTTGTTGGTGGTGAGTTCAAAGCAGGGGGCAGGAAATGTGCATTCTCGACACAATGGCATTACCAAGAAAGTGAAAGACTTGTAAGTAGAAGATTTACACAAGGTCTGACCACATGCCAACAACGTTCCCACCCATGTTCAGTGATGTTGATAATTACATGTCCCAGATGTGAAAGCGCTGGTCTGCTCCAGCAGAGAAAATCTGAGTGCTGTCAGGGTTTATGGCCAAGTGTAGGACTCGATGAGAATGACCTGAAAAAACAACAACATGATTAAACCATAAAACAGAGGTGTCTCAATGTTTAATTTCAGTAATAGAGAAGTTCTAACTTTGACAAAGAATTTATATTGAGAAGGGATAAACACCGGACCATAATGCTCGCTGTCATTGTCTTTTATGCGTTTGGTTTCGATGGCATGTCATAATTGGCACCACATCAAAGTACAAAGTTTGAGCAACCTTCAATGCAAGGCTGCACATTCACTTAAGAGTAAATTCCGAAGAAATACAAAAGGTTTAGGAAATTAGAAATTAAAAGGGAGTCTCAAAGAGCACCATATTTCTTCGATTGATGTGAAAAACGTTCAGGTAACTTCTCCGAGTAGGCACAACTGAATGCCAGATAAGTCACTTACTACCGTAAATTCTGAATTTCAGCGCATCTGAATATAAGCCGCACCCACTGAATTTTTAAAAAATATGTATTTTGTACATAAATAAGCCGCACATGTCTATAAGCCGCAGGTGCCTACCGGTACATTGAAACAAATGAACTTTACACAGGCTTTAACGAAACACGGCTTGGAACAAAAATAAATAGGCCTTTAAACGCCTTCAACTTGAAAGCTGCATCATATGCCTTTCTCCGTGTCTTTGCCATGATGAGGGTGACAAATGACCGTAATCAGAATCGTGACCATTCATAATGTCCGCTGTTTAAAATGTCCGCTGTTCATAATGTCCGCTGTTCATAATGTCCACTGCTGAAGACATTCCAAGAACTAATAATGCAA
>CALSCE010000020.1:1180884-1191329 GCA_943593645.1 Bovichtus variegatus | reverse complement strand
CAGCATGTATAATGATGCAAAACATTTATTCCCATGAGGCTGCTGTGAATGCTTTGAGGGATGTAGCTGTACATTAATCATATTTCATTATTTCTCTAACCTGTGAGCTGGTAGATGGGGCTGAGGGAGGGAAAGTCCCAGGACCAGCAGTTGACTCGGTGATGAGGAAGGCCGTGACCTGTGACCAGATATCTCTTCTTTTCAGCCCATCGTAGAGAACAGATCTGCATTTGAAGTCATTAGGAATAGTCTGTCCGATATTTAAACACAGTATAAATAAGTCTGCATGTTGAGTCTTAAGCACCTGAGACTTTGTGTTGGCAGACGTCACACAAGTCCCCGAATCTGTGTCCCAGATTCTCAGCTCTCCGTCTTTCCATCCGCCTCCTGTCGCGATCATCTTTCTCTGCCATGGACACCATCCCATTGCCTAACCACACAAGCACCAGCGATACAAAAGCATCCACCCAATGTTCAGCTGATTGTCTGGTTGTTTCAGCAGACGGCCCAGTGAAGTGCAGGATCAACTAACAGTGTTTCTAAAAACCTCTGTAAGGTTTGTACGAGCTAAGATTAGTCATCATCAAGTCATACAGCAGAACACACGGTTGCTAGAGTGTCTCACTTTATGACCAAATACCTACAAATGTTAGCATCCAAACATACTGAATTAACATCCATGGCTAAGATGCAGTGCCTATAAAAAGCATTTATGTTTTATTGTTTTACAACATTGACTCAAAGTAGATTTAAAGTGGCTTTTTTTTTTTTGACAGTGAACAACAGACAATTACCACTTAAACGTCAAAGTGACAAAATAGATCTCTACAAAGTGATCTAAATGAATTAAAATATAAAATACAAAGTGCAATACAATATTTGGGCACCTTATCACATTTGAGGCAGGCAGTAGTTAAGCACACTGACCTTAACAGCGCTGGGCTGTTTAATCGTAGTGATTGGCTGACGTGACCTTGTGACCCCCGTGATGTCACTATCCCATATACAGAGGAGGCCCTCTGTGGAGCCGCTTGCTAGCCAGTCTTCTCCTGGTGACCACTGGAGGCTGCAGATCGCCTCCTTCTGCACGGCTGCGCCCACCAGAGGTGTAGCAGCCCGAGGGTCATGGTGATGGATACGTCCGAGAGCAGAGCCGCTGTAAGATTGTGGAAACCGTCGTTCCCCTGCATGAATACTGCACACTTCATATCAAGAATAACTGTGATGTCCTTTTGGCAAAAGCTACATTTTGTTTTGCTAAAACATTAAACCAGTATAGATTTGGATGTGAAAGTCATTCCACTTTTATTGAAATTTATAGAGCTGAATGAACAGAGTGATACGAGGAAGCCTTGATAACTTTCATTTTGTGTACTGCCAACACATACCTGCTGAGTAACTGCTGTTTCCAGGAAAGAGCCCTGACCACAGACAGGTGTGACGACAGACACCCCATGTTCTGCTTCTGTTCAACATCCCACAACTAAAGTCATAGAGAGACACACCACAAACAGTCATCCTGCTGATTCAACTAGGTGTCACTCCTCCCCTCACAGAGGCCCCCCGGACCGCAGTCTGTATGAATCAGTTTCCAACTTCTCTGTCCTCGTTTTACGGAGCATTTACCTGTATCTCCCCTCGCCTGGTGCCAACGCAGAGAGATCTGCCATCTCTGCTCCAGCTCAGACACGAGATGGTCTGAATGTACGCTTGTCCCGGTTGTGGACTCGACTCCAAATATCCCACCAGAGCACGAGTTTCTGAATTCCAGAGGTAAACAGAAGAGCCCAGTGCTAATGCAATCACACCATTACAACTGCAGTCGAGAAGATTAGTGTCTGAAAGGGAAGAGATGGAAAAGAGAAAAAGGGCCAAATACTGACAAACAGAATGAGTCTTAACTGATTGATGACATTTTTATTACAGACAAAGTGTACGTTTTTTTTTTGTTTTTCTCAGCAGCTGGGTCGTCATTGGCAGCTGTTACATAACAGTTTATTTGAGCCAATCCCACATACATCATTCTGCTGCAGTAAAAACTCACTGGAGAATCAAATATGTGTTCATCCGCAGCTGAAAATAGTCCCCCAACAAATACACTATTTCCTTTGAGCATTTGCTAAAAAACTACAGTGTCCAGCTGTTTTAGGAAATGAATGAGAATTGCATTAACAGGAAACTGTATATGTGTTTTTAAAGATGTATCACCAGCCTTATACTTTAAACACAGAGGCAGAAAAACCACAGTTCAGGTTATATCTTCTCTTACAGTAGTCGTTCAGCAGTGACGGTGCCGCCAACTTCATCACTGACTTCCCCTGCTGACTTACGGAAGTATTGTCCAGAACAGCAAATGGCTGCAAAGCATGTCTTCTCCCATCAGAACCTGCAATGGGAAAAAATATACAATAAAAACACAGTTACATAAAAAACATACACAAAGTTTCACACCCAAAGCAATACTACAATCACTTCATAAGCAACACAAGATGGACTAGTGATGATGCAATAATACAATCATATCAGCAAACATAAAGATAAACATAGACCGCCCACAGTCCTCGAGCAGTCTCTGTTACTTGAAAACGTTTCTGCAGATTGTTTAAGCCATTCATTTCTGCTTCCTGGTATGAGAGCATGCAGTATCGCTCTACATGTCATTCAAATAATCAGCAGTTTATTTTTTTGTGCGTTGTTCCTGAAGCGCTCTAAGAATGTAGTGACAACCAAAAAAAATACATTCCTGCCGTACCAGCCTGTTGAGCATTTCCATGTTCTTGAACTGCAGTTCTCCACAGCCATCCCTGCAAAAAAAAAAAAAGGAATTATTATTGTTATATTTAGTCTTTTAGATGCACTTTATACTAATTCTTAAAACACATCTAATCTTATTCTGACAGAATTAGGCCATGTTTTATGTATTTTGTGTCATAATGACACATAACCTCCTTCAGTAATAAGGATTATCACTATTCTAGATGCATGTGGGTACAACAGGGTTATTTTTTTATTTTACTTTAAGTGATCTCACAGCTTTTTTTTATCCCACCTCAAGTCATCTTGCATAACACTTACAAATAACCACATCCTTTGTTGAGCTTTCTGTCTTGTAACTGACTTTTCAATTATTATAAAATAATAATAATAATAATAATAATAACTTTAATTATATAGCACCTTTCAAAACAGGTTTACAAAGTGCTTCACAAATATAAAATAATAAACAACAACCCCCAACCCCATAACAAGAACCACATCCAACAAGTAAAACAGTTAATACAAAAAAGCGAGTTTAGAAAAATGTATTTTTAGCAACGATTTTAACTAAATCAGCGAGGTTGCAAGACGAATTTCAACACAAAGACTGTTCCAAAGTTTTGGGGGCCTGAGACAGCAAAAGCACAGTCTCCCTTTAGTTTTAAGTATTGATCGGAGGAGTGTTAATGGAGCTTTGTTGTGTGATCTGAGGGTGCGTGCTGGTAGATAGGGCCATGGAAGTTCACAGATGTATGGTGGGGCCAGACCATACAATCTGTATGATCCTGTTAGAAAGAAAGACAGCCTGCAGAGGGAAGTCTAAAACCAACTGGAACATCTTTTGATTTGTATTCTTCTCAATAAAAATAATAATCAAACTTGGTACACAGGTACAACCTCCTTTAACAAACCTGTTGTGGGGCATTTTCTGTGGCAGGCCGTCTCCTGCCAGTGGAGCTGCGTGGTGTGTTTCGTGATGTGACACCCCCACAGTGCAACATGCCTCCTGCCGGCGCTGTCTCTGTTTGGAGAGATGATATCACAGAAAACCTTACAGCACAAAACAATGCTGAACAGAATCCACACAGTGATACAGCTGAGCATAATGGTGAAGATAACAAAGAGTGGAAACATGAGCGTGATGTTAGTGATCCTTTACTAAAAAAAAAAAAAGCATATCATAAGACACCTGAAATAAACATGTTTTTAGGACGTTTCACATGTTTCTGTATATTCTAACAACAAAACAAAAATAAATGACTCTTACATTTTGACTGATATTAGATTTGGGGGCCAATGTTAATACCATTATAGGAGACTTAACTAATTCTGCCAGCAATTTATCAGTCTATGTCCGTTTATTTTAATAAAAATGGATACATTTTTAGCAGTCAGCCCTGAAATATGGTGGTATAAGAGTCATGACCAACATAGGTTATATATTGGAGGCAAGGTATTTTACAGTTCAACCATAAAAATGTCACTCTGCATGTTTAACACCAAGCACTTAGGTGTAACATTTGAAGCATGCTGCAGGACACACAGTGTAATTACACAAACAATTGTTGTGGCATTTTTTCATATCGATCAGAAAAAAGAAATATAATGCAGTAAGAAGCCATTAGCAGGCCTCTTACAGTAAAGATAAAAGTATTCCTGTATATGATGTAGTTCAATTAAAGATGCCTAAATACTTTTGGGGGGAAGTAAAATGTGATGGTGGTAAAACTATAGGAAACCAGTAGCAAATAATCAGTGTGTTTGTAAAACTAGTTATATTTTAAAATGGTGTTTACGTGCAAACCTTGAATTAAACATAATTCCCCCTGTGACTTCTCAAAAACAGCTCAGTCATTTGAAGTGACTTCATAGCTGAGTTTGGGTAAGTCCTTCCTGATCCGTTTAAATAATACCTCGAAGGTGTCTCTGTGCTGCTTCATGGTGTCTGGGTGGAGAATCCAGCTCCAGTCTCTGGCACACTGCGTCCAGCTCAAACCTGGACTCACACCGCCGCCCAGTGGCCAGCGGTGTGCTGGCAGCTGGAGCCTCACTGCTGCTCCTCTGGACGATCCTCCTCCTGAACCTCCTGTACGAGACGTGATGAGCGTCGTTTTGTCCCTGAGAAGACAAAACAAGATATGTTATTTTAACATGTGTTACAGGTAGTCTCGATGAACTCAAAACACTGAAAACTGACACAAACTTCACATCTCTCCAAACTTCAAACCACATAACTTCACTAGTGTCAAGAAGACAAGGTTCAGAGCAAAACTTCCGGTTAAACATTTCAAAGCAAAAGCATTGTAAATGTTTTATTTTTTTTAATTGGGTGTGAATGTGGGAATCAATCCAGTTTAGCGTCAGTGTTTTCAACGTCCATTTACATTGTCCACACCTTTCATACATTATTGGTTGCCAACTGTTCGACATTTGATTTTTATAGAGTTTTATTTCTGATTATGTCCATGTTGTTTTTTTGTTTTTTTGTAAGTCTTCTTAATACATATGTTTAAATACTTATTTATATCGTTTAGTTAGATGTTTCACTCTAAAAAAAAAACAATAAAAAGAGTTACAAAACTGTGTTCTAGTTAATGTTGATGAAACATGCTTTCTCACTTCATATTTCAGGTCAAACGGCGCAAAAGTCATTTATTGTACCAAAATGAATCAAATAAATTATATTTTAGATAGAAATAGTTTAATATCAACATGGAAAAACTTCATATTTAACTGAATGCATTGACAGTTAAAGTGCTACTAAGTTAATAAATTCAAATTCTAATACAATATAATCTATAAAAGTAATTAATGCTTTTTGAGTGCGAAACTTTGAATTGTCTTATTTTGAAGTGAGTATTGCGCAGCTTCCGGTACTGTGCTAGTGTTCACTAGCTTCACTAGCTTCCTTTCCCCCGATCCTCCTCAAGACTTTATGCAGGAGCCTCCGCTACGACCACGGTTTGTTCTCCCCCCTCCACGATGGAGGCCTTAGGGGGCTACCCTACAAAGTCCTCCAACCCGAAAGCGAAAAAGCTCACGGTCCTGCTGAGCATGACAGTCGCTGTCGGGTGTCTGTTCCTCCTGCAGACTCAGCTGGTGAAGCCGAGAACACCAACAGATTTCTATTCGTTCGAGGTGAAAGACGCGAAGGGGAGGACGGTGTCTCTGGAGAAGTACCGAGGAAAAGTACGTCCACAACACCACCCGTCATTTCAGTTTGAGACGAAATCTGTGCACACTTTGTGTTTCATTTCCCAACACGTATTTCTTATAGCATTTCACAAATCATTATTACGACTTGTCTCCCCCCCCCCCCCTGCTGCACAGGCGTCTTTGGTTGTAAACGTGGCGAGTCACAGCGAGCAGACGGAGGCGAACTACATGTCCCTGCAGGAGCTCCACCGGGAGCTGGGCACCTCTCACTTCAACGTCCTGGCCTTCCCCTGCGGGCAGTTCGGGGACACTGAGACCGGGACCAGCCGGGACATCGAGGCTTTCGCCAAGTCCACCTACGGCGTCACCTTCCCCTTCTTCAGCAGGATCAAGATGATGGGCTCAGAGGCGGACCCTGCCTTCAAATTCCTCACAGGTTGGCAGCTGACCACATCTGTCTGCTGTGCGCCACATAGTGCAAAAAGACAGGACTACACGAGTGTTTGCATCACTTCGATACATGTCTATATTTAGTTAAGTTTTAATAACGGAAGGATTTATGGCTAAACTTAAGCAGCTCTCTGGCAGGAAGTGCAGTCTGGACCTAACTGTCACTGCAACACACTTTCCCATAAGGATGCAACTAAATGTTATTGTATGACCTGTCAAACCTGCGGTCAAAAGTATTCAGTTTAGAATGGAAAAGTCTTAGCATTTGTGAAGCTGCAAGCAGTAAGTGTTTGATATTTTAGTTGATAAAACAGAACAAAAAAGGTTTTTACTAACTCCTGCTTTCAAGAAATAGCTTTTGTGTCCCAAACAAAATATACAACAACATACAAAGTACATACTTATGCTTCCTCAGAGGGAACTAATAATGAAGCAGCTACTGGTTGTACATCCCAGTGACTTCAGAAAGAAGTTTCTCTCATCGGTCTTCAACCGTAGTAATTATCCAGGGTGTGAATGTATTTATTGTTATATCGCCGTTATGACTATACAATGCAATTATTTGTCATACCGCTTATATTTCAAGTAGCTGTCACTTTATTGTCTTTGATTCTTTGCATCAATGTGATGAGGTATCTCAAATTGGGCCTGTATTCAATTTGCTGGAACAAAAAGGACAATTATTTACATGGCAATAAATGATTGTAAAAGTTGCTGCTATGCGGTTCAGGTTTGAATCTATTTGATATTTTACAACACCTAAAATACAACTAAGTCATATAGACATAAGCAAGGAGCAGTAATCTGTATTTAGAAGTTTATTTATGAGCAGCACTGGACGTGGAAACATGCAGAGCATCATCAGAGTTCCTGGTTAAATTGAGGTTGTAAGATGTACCATTAATGAGCGCTTGCTAATGTGTTGGCTTTCAGATTCTGTGCAGAAAACTCCCAAGTGGAACTTCTGGAAGTTTCTGGTGAATCCAGAGGGGAAAGTTGTCCGGTTCTGGCGAACGGACGAGCCCATGGAGAGCGTTCGACAAGAGTCCACGGCATTGGTGCGAGGGATCATCCTGAAGAAACGGGTGGAGCTATGATGGAGACAGATACGGGACACATCTGTGTGTGTTGTGTCGGGGTTTCCTGTGCTGTGACAGCAGGGAATGACTGAACTCTGAACTGCTACAGTGAGGGTGGTCGGGTGATGTCTCACAGAAACATGCCGGATGAAAAAATCCACTTCATGGCTAGTCGGAGCGTGTGTTTGTCTGTGTGTGTGTGTGTGTGTGTGTGGGACCATCCTGTGGTTAATATTGACAATCATCATGAACATTCCTTAAAATGACCACTGCTGCAGCCGAAGGATTGTTTAGCCATTGAAGTGTTGGGTTTTTACAAATGCTCAGTTTGCCTTAATCTGTATGTTGTACCATCTCTTTCTAATGTTTACATTAAAATCGATTTCTTATGGTGAAGCATAACTTTTTAGTCCATTTTGACTGATTTGAGCCAAGCCAATTGTGAAAAATCCTTCCGACATAAAATGATGTCAGAAATATTTGATTTAGCTAATGAGCTCAGGATATATTTTGTTAAGTTTATGTGATATAAGCAAGACAAATGCTGATAACTGACAAATAAATCCACATTTTAATTGCAGAATGTTAATGCCAACTTGCACGTAATGCGACACAAAAGCATATTGGTACTGATATTCTGTATACTGTAAGTTGATTTTGTTATTTGACATAGTTTCTAACCTTTATAAGTCACCTCTCAGTCTGAATATACAAAACAAAAATGATAAATGGTCACAAAAAAATGCTTCTTTCATCAAATGTACAACTGCAGCTCTGAA
Source organism: Bovichtus variegatus (assembly GCA_943593645.1). Taxonomy (NCBI): domain Eukaryota; kingdom Metazoa; phylum Chordata; class Actinopteri; order Perciformes; family Bovichtidae; genus Bovichtus; species Bovichtus variegatus. The sequence continues at coordinate 1,183,108 of CALSCE010000020.1, read as the reverse complement.
CCCCAACTTGCTGTTTTTAATTTATAGAAGAACATGTTAATTGCAGATGTCTTCCAGCTTGTTGGTGAGGATTTAAATGGACAGTTGGAGGGCAGCAGCAGGTAAGCTGGCACACACAGAATCAACCAGCTAACAAGACACTGCCTACCAGCCACCCACGATAAGAGAGCTGAAAAACTATTTATTATCTTCCTAAATTGTTCCTTTTTTTTATTTTTTAGCTTCTTTTTTATTCCAAAAGCCCAAACATTGAAAATAAGACCAGTTTCCTACTTTGCACATCCTCTACTTCAAGATAAAGCTCATTCTCTCCTGTGCAAAGTTTCTAAACATCTCAAAATCCTGATCCGCCAAAATAAAAGTGCATGAGTCTGAGCATTTAGGGAATGAGTGATAAACGTAGTCAAATGTAACTGTTAAGGTAGCAGAGCAGTGTGAGCTGGCAAAAGAAACATCAGCTAACATTACACTGCCTCCCAACCAGCCACGACTCAGTGTCCTGCTGCAAATGCAAATTCACGCATTTGACCATGTTGAACTAATGTGGGGCTGAATAGTTTTCATTGTCCTGAATGTGCAATTTTATGTTTTTTCATTCATTCCCCTCCAAACTTTCTCCGTCTGTTGACTTTTAATTTCACAGGTGAATGACGTGTGATAAGCGTCAGCAGGGTGTTTGAGCTCAGTGGTAGCAGCAGTGAGGAGTGCAGCTGACAGCTGTCAATCAGATAGCACAGCCAGCAGCAGTGCACTGCCACACCGTCACCACCACATCAGAGACTGCTGCAGCCACAACAACTAGCCTTTTGATGCAGATGTTTTCTTTCATTTCCCCATCTTACCTTGAAGGGGCAATGTCTTCTCTTTCCTACAAAATCTCGCAGCATTCTCCTCATATTGTCCTGGTTATGGAAACAAAAAGACTTTAGTCAAGGTGATGCTCATCATCAAAAACAGCTTTCTTAGGATAAACTAAGACTGGAATATCTGACTGAATGATTATTCAGAGAGTTTAGGGGTTCTTTTAATAATGTTATAATGGATTGCAGTAGGGGGGTTATTTTACCAACATTTAGCAGTAAAACGAGCTCAATTTTGCCACAGGTTGTAGCAGGTGTTGTAACAAAGAGACAGCCATTTGTTTGGAGTTTGAAGTGGTTGCCTGGTAGCAGCAGAAACAGATTATGTGATAATCTACTAAGGAAATGTCTATTAGGCTATTTTTTTAAATATTATTTTATAAATTACTCACCCAGTCGTTTGATTCTCCACCTGTGAGTTTCACCTCAAGTTTCTGTTACTTGAGTAAAGCCCCGGTCACTTCCCTGTCCGCCGGTGTGAGGTCCCGGTCCTGCCCGGTGCACCTGTTGTCTGCTCTCCTGGACGGACTGCGCTCCTAAATACTGTCCCCGGGCGGACAGCGGAGCGGGAAGCACCGTCCGCTGCTCTGCTATTGGCTGTTAGGTTTGAGGTCTTTTTCAATTAAAGTAGACGTTTTTCCAGTGATTCCCTCCGCGTCCTGGTTTCTACTGGAAACTAATAGACACAGTAAAAAATAAAAAAAGAGCAACGCGGTAATGTTTTCAAGGTGGAGGCGGCAACATGTTATCAGTTAATGACCCAGACAAAGGACATACTTTTCTTTTTTTAGAAGGTGTCAGTCTACACAGTTTATCATATAACTGCCATACTCAGCTTATAGCCTTCAAACACTGGTCATTTAAAGCAATGAATCGTGTTAAAACATTTAAAGGGAAATAAGAATGCATGTCTGTACTGAAAATAGTTTTCTTCAATAATAGGCAGGGTAAAATACATAATAATGATCCAGTGTTTAAGCTAATATTATCATAGTAAGTGTATTCTCGTTAGTCTTTTTGTCAGATTATATGATGCAAACAAATTATAACAATTGTAGCAGTTACAAGTTCTACGGGATGCAAAAAAGACTATGTTTTTATTTTATTCTAGTTGTTAGGTAAAATACTAACAACTAAACTGAAATACATTTTTAAAAATATATATATTTTAGAGACTATGCATATTAATGTATTTCATTTCAGTTGTGCAGTAAAATATTTGTATTACAAATACTGTTTAATGTTATCAACAAGATAAGAAAAGCCTGCATTTAATTAAGTTTTTTTTTTTTTTTTTTTTTTAAACTTGTAACTACTCTTTAACAATGGTCTCTTTTTGCGGGAAGAGGCCGTGTGTCCGCGGG
>CALSCE010000020.1:1161410-1178825 GCA_943593645.1 Bovichtus variegatus | reverse complement strand
ATAGATAGATAGATAGATAGATAGATAGATAGATAGATAGATTTCCCATATATATTGTTTGGTCCCTAACTTCCCTCTGTAATGTAGCTTTCCTCTGAAAATGTAAGGCAGACCTCCATCTGTTTATCAGGCTCTTCTTATCTTTGTTATTGTTGTTACATCCGGTGTTCATGACAGCAGCAGCAGTACTGTAAATTGTCCCCAGCATGGGGCTGCAGTGCTGCCTTCACTGCTCTAAAGTAAACAGGCTCAGGTTTGGGGAGTTTAAACAGGTGTTCGACCTGAGATTCGACATTGTCCTCTGGATCAGTTCGCCTCACACAAACCCACTTTTTACAGCCAGAGGCCTCAACTGGGATGTTGAAGGAAGATTACATCACAGATACCCAAAGGTCAGAAGGTCACATCAGCTTAAAATAAATTAATCTGTTCTTGTTGTTTTGATTTCCGCTTCTTTCTTTTTTCTCATCCACGTTTAACAAATATGATTTATAAGAATGTTTTTTAGGAAAGATGGGACTTATATAGTGTTTATACTGCTGGAGTGTTAAAAACACTAAGTCATGCAATTTCCAGAACGAAGGATATAAACAAGGATGTTGGCTGCGATGCATCATGACTTGTAGCCCTTTTTCAGACCACACAGTCACTCAGACGGAGACAAAAGGGAAGGAAGTCCCTGCTTCTTAAACAAGGTCACAGGGTCACATTTCTTTCACTGCTCAAACATGGAAAGTTCACGTTGAAACAGTTTCTTTCGATTTGCTTAAATATCACCTAAATACTCTTTTCATAATCAAAAAAATAAATCTCTCCAAGACGGCTTTATAAAACATAACTTTTATTCCCAAACTTGTAAAATCGTTTCTATTTTCCAAGACAAAACATATAGTGAAGAGTGAAAATAAACATGACATTGCTCCATTGTTTGGCTAGATCATTACATTTTGAGGCATGTAAACAGAAACACAATGAAAACAAAAGCTGTGGCAGTATCATTTCCTTTGTCAGGCACCTCCTCTGACGGATTGGCTTAAACGCTACCTGAGGAAGACATCATTGAATCATTTACAGATCTCACTATAGATTATTAGTTAGGCATTAACAGTCACTGCCCACCCACACTTCCTCCCATCGCTAATTAGAAGCGTTAATGGATGCAATTTTTAATTTGTTAACCCTGCTTTCAGCTGTCGTTTGGAACCCAGCGGAAGCGGTATCCTCCTTGCTGAGTCCTCGAGGTGAAGGCACGTCCACGAGGAAACACCCGAGTCCTTATGGTGCAGTGTTCTCTCACAGATGTTCTGAAAGATGAGACGCTCTCCTCGGGCTCTGCTCCGTCCACCGTCATGCTGCTGTCTTTTGATACAGACGTCTGTAGGCCGGAGAATGCACCAAACATGCGTATGGTCTCTGATTCCTGCTGTAGTCCAGCAGCAGCGTCGTGCAGGACGGCATTGCAGCGTGTGCTGACGTCCCTCAGCATGTCCTCCACTGAATCAGAAGACTCTGTTTCATATCCTTCATCCAGTCGCTGACGCTTACAGGGACTGAGTGAAGTTTTATCACCGCATGGTTCTCTCACATTTGGGTCTCTGACTGTCATCAGTGTCTGAAGACCAACAGAAATAAAGACTGATTTATGATAATTCATGCATAAGAGGTGATACATTGCATTCAGGATGAGACTGTGTGAAGGTATGTGTCTGTGCTCATCTCAGCCATGTACTCACTTCAAGCACAGAGGCCAGGTGCTTTGCACGGCTGGCCAGCTGCCTGAGGTGGAGGTTTCTCTCCTGAAGGGAGTCGATCTCCTCCTGTTTTTGGTGTAGAGTCTCATGGAGCTGCAGAAACAGAGACAAATATGTTCAGTCATGCTGACAGAAGACACGTTACTCAAAACACAGAGTCCTTTTCTTTACCTTGGCATAACCAATTTGTGTAAATCTTTGTGTGTGTGTCACTGTTTATATGCAAAGTTGTTTCATACGTAGCTCTATTGATGTTTACTATTGTAAATTGTATCTTATGTAATTGTAACCATAATAGTTGCAGGTTTTACTGGTTTACACAAACTCTCCAGTATGCACCGTTTTCAGGTAAACCAAACTGGGCTAAATAAAAAATAAATAAAAACCTCCAGGTCTTTTGTCTGAGCATCATTTTGGAGATCTAAAGTCTGACACAACAGAAGGAAAGTGACTGAGTCAATTCATTTGTCAAAGGTCATTAGCAGGGCGTTGGGATGCCCTCCAACATATCAAAAGTATTATTATTGCATCATTTAGATTAATCATATCACATATGAATATTGACTTATCATGTGCAGCACAGTCATCAAGTCCAGAAAAATAACAAACTCTGTACATTGGTCATAAATCTCACAGTGAGGATTTACCTGATTGTTGACTTCCATAGAATCTCCCAACGCCCTGGCTTGGCACTGGGCAATGCCCTGCCAGGGAGCTCCGTGTTGGGCAGATGGGTTGCCTGCTTCTGTGGAAGAGTGAACCAGACTGTCCTCTGAAGAGAAATACCGCTGAGGGGTCAGGAGCGGTAAGACACATCCCTGAAATGGTACCAGTTCAGCTGGAGACAGACTGCTCTCCAGTGTGGCAGCAGAATCTGACAGAGCAGAATAACACAGAGGGCTTCAGTCAACATCTCTGGGTGTGGAGGGTTTCCTCAATGTTAAAAAGATGATGATGATGATAAAGTTATTATTATCATAGTAGCACACAGTTATTAAAGGCTTAGATGTAAATGTTGCATCTCCACAGTAGAAGACTTGGTTTGCTTCACTCACCTGCCATGAAATCCAGCGCATAATCTCCAAAGTCTTGATCATCTACATCAGATTCATTCACCTGTTGGCGAGTAAAATGAACAATTAGAAGACGTATTATGTATTAAAAGCTGAGTCGACCAAGAAATCATAATTGATCCAGACCTGAAAGTCCCACCACGACCAGGCAGGGCATTGTGGCTGTATGACAGAACATGTTTTGGTTGTCATTTCAGTAAGTGTGCCGTTGCGTAATGTGTTCAGTGCGCACTGTGAGCTGTGCCAAAGAGGCAAAACTTGGGAGGTCCAGCCAATTAGCGGGAGCCTACGTGTCATGAGGAAACTGCAATCTCATTCGCGCAGAATTCCAACACATCGTGTCAAACATTAACAGCCGTGTAGTGATGCAGATCTGCCACAAAACCATCCCTCTCTGGTAGATATAAACGGTTGGAAAGGCATGGATTTACAAGACAAATCAAGTGTCACAGAAACGTGACAGGTCTTAATAAGAATGAGACATTTCTCTCTGGGTGTTTTTCCTCACCTGAGAGCAGAGGGTGTCGCTCTTCCGCCTCACCACAGACGCACAGTCTTCCAAATCATCCCATGCAATTGTTGAAAAAGCTGTAACACAAGAAAAGTGTATCTGTGTGAATCAACCCTCGAAGTGCACGTGCTGTCTTTGTACCTACAGGCGTTAAGGTAGAGCATGAAGTTCAACCATGATGTCCGAGATGCGCATACCGTGTTCAATGATACAGGGGAGATCAACGTACACATTGACTGGACTGCTGCTTCTCGGGACCAGTTTATCCTGCAGGTAGAAAGTCTGTTAACGCGACTCTACAGAGCTGTGTGTGCAACACTGTAAAGAGAAAGATGTCATACCGTTTTGTTCCCTGCAGCTCTCCTCCCATGTTGGCCCATTTGGTTGAGGCACACAGCACCAAACACCTTTCTGTCTCTTTGCATCTTCACCACTCAGCTCTGGCTGCATGACTCGTTTGATTTAGAGCTGATATAGACGAAATTCTCCCGGTTTGTGTCTCTCCATGCCGCGGCTTCGTAGTTTTGGCCCAATCAAATGCACTTGTTTGGTCTCCAGGGAGTGACAGCGTCCTCGGAGATTAAATTGGTGCAGACTAACGGTTTTCTGGTGTGAAGTGTAAAGTGGTACCGCGCGTAACGGCGCCATTACAGCAGGTGCTTTCTGCTTCAGACTTGCTCTCCCTCCGCCTGCGGCCACATATCCCCTACGCCTTGCCAGAGGCGCATGAATGGTTTCCTACAACCATGTCTGTTCAACACAACCACACACCTTAGCGTGTGTCTTTATAAAACTGACCAGACCGTTGGCATAGTCGAGACTAGCCATATCATTCAGTGCGTAATTTCTACTCAGCTGTGCATAAAATATATTTAGGTCAAGGCCTGTTGCCACATTTAAAGCAGAGTGGAAAAAGAAAAAGGGCAATTACGTCAGACAGCTCAGTAAACACTCGTGACAAATGCCTCTATTAGTAAACAAACAAGACTAAGCATAGTTGACTCTTAAAGCTGAAGGCACATGTGTGGTCGACACTGTGTCAGCAGGTCGAGATGCCACGCGTAATGGATTATCAGAGAAATCCCCTCAATTGGCCGGGCTGTGTTGGCACAGGTCAGTAAATAGTGATGCAACGGTAAGTAAAGATGTGGGTAAACTGACATCCAGACAAACAGCTACAATAAGCCACAACAATCACTTATACTGGGAGAAAAGTATTTATTTCTGTATATTATCCCCAAAGAGGGCCTAATCTCACATTTAGATCTTTAGTCACTCTGAAATGACGGCTCTTTCAGTCTACTGTGAGCGATGTGACTGAGCAGCCATTCATATTAATACATTTTACCCTGCTATGCCCATTTAATCCAGATAATGTTGCCGACATAAACGTTAAACTGTAGGTGTCGCATATTTTCAAATTGTAGGATTTCTCATTCATGCCAGCCAGTCTCCTTAACACCTGGAGAGATTTATTTCATTTGCTTGTGGTTTTTCATCAAACACAAGCTGAGTGTGAATTATGGCTTCACATTTATTACCCATTCAGTGATCAACACAAAATTAATTTAATGATATTTTATTTCGCAATAAAAAACAAAAATATCAATTGATTACAGTACATTTTTCCAGATCCTTCATTACAGAGGTTACAACAGTAACATATCTCGTAAACTTGCAGCAAGTCAGTGCATACACAGTAAATGATGACTTTGATTGAATTAAAATAACACAACATATTAATATACTTTATTGATAAACAATAGCCTTCTATCAGTAAAATAAATAAAACTACTATGCTAAGTTGTAAAACATTCATTCACTTTAATATATGAGGTATACATGAGGTTTAGATGGGTTTGCATAACCATCAGACGTAACTTCTGAACATCACCTTTAAATAACCCGAAGAATACGAACCCCAAAGTGGAGGGGAATTTGACATGTTGGAAACATTTGAATGGTGCCTCACTTGTCACATGGCAGACATCACTTCCAATGTCTCCTGGTTTAATGACACCAACAGCATCAGGTTGTCTTTGCATTCCTGGGCCAGATTGTGCTTGGAGCTCCCCTGACTCACAGACAGGAAGTGACCCTTTGCTGCCAGAGAGTCTGCCTCAGAAAGCTCTGGGCTCTCAGATGGTTGGGTACATAGTTCATCCACAAAACTGCCCCACCGGACTTCCTGTGACTGGATGGTTACGTGCTCAACAAGCCCTTGTTCAGTTGTCAGTAACTCACTGGCTATCCTCAGTGCACAGCTAGCAGTCATAGAAGGTGGGTATTTGTTGAAAGCATAGTCTGCGAGACTCAACTCGCACACCTTTCGTGCGAGGTTGCTGCACTGCCCGTGTCTTTTTGTTTCTGGATTCATTCTTGCAAACCTCCCACCACCTGTGTTCTCAGGTTCAAGCTGGGCAGCATCAATGCAGTTGGTGTAATAGTCCAGGAAAAAGGCCAGAGTCGGTGCAGCGAGGCGGAAGTTGAGGCGGAGGAGGACGAGACACTCCAGGTTGCAGAGCTGCTCCTTAGTGAAGGCATCACAGCACAAGGACAGTAGATGGCTGATTCGCGGTGAGCACACCTCCACCTGGGTGACACAGAGGAAGGGATGAAATCCAAAGACGCAAACCGTCACATTTATCAAGCATCTACCACACTCAAAGACGCACCTGTTTGCTGGCTAGGAGGAGTGCAGTGACACCCAGTAGCTGGAAGCAGTCAGCAGCCAGCGGTGTGGAGGCCATGAACCTGTCCATGATGTTCACCGCCAGGCAGCAGCACTCAAAGGACAGACGGAGATGTTTGTGCACAGGGATGAGCCAGCTGACAAGCTTACACCGTGCCTCTGCAGTCAACTGCAAGTGAAGCACAGACTCCATTTATACATCCAGCAGAAAAATAATGAGGATTTTATTGATAGTTACTTAAAGATGGCATGTGTTTATCCTCTTTAAGTGAACATATAAAACCTTTTCTAATGCATTTTTAAAGCAGTTTTACAAATATTTTCATATTTCATATATATATATATATATATATATGGTCTCCATATTTGGCTTCATTTCAGTGTTGTATACCTGACCCGACACTGTATAAAGTATAAAGTACAAAAGCGTCTAATAGCCTACTTGTGGCTGGCGTGCCAAGCTTTTGCAGGAATGAAACTGCGCCTCTTTCTCTCTCTGAATCTTGAAACCGATGTCACCGTACTGGATGTACCAGTTGGACAGCTTTCCCGCAGGAGGCTCGTCTGAACAGAGCGGGGACACATCTATCCGAGCCGGGGATGAAATCATGGAGGATCCCAAGTCTTCTTCGAAACCGGAGTCACTCAACTTGGACATGAGCGTCTGCTTCCTGTGCCGGGCAGTCTGCCGCTGCTGGGCCGTGGTGAGCGCTTCTGTTGGGGGACATGCGCCGCTTGTCTCGGAGCCACATTCAGCAGCCTTCACAAATGACACCATCTCTCGCTGGAGCCTCCGCTGGCTGTGTATTACTGAGGCCAGGTCTTCCTCAGCAGCAGGCTCCTGGATGTTGGTGTTGCGATGGGGAGGGGAGTCCCGTCTGGTTACATCAGTTTTCCCGGGGTCGTCCCCGCTCCTGCAGCGCACCTTTCTCCTGTCGCCCGGGCAACCGAGGCTCAACAATCCCTTGTCCCATGCAGGAGTTAATTAAACCTTCAACCATGTGGTATAGCTTTAGCTGTCTGCAGGCCCGCGTAATGAGGCAAATACATAAACACTGTAACACCATGTAACCTGATGTTTCACTGGACATATGAATTTCACAAGCCGCGTATGCATTTATCAAATGTAAAAGTTTCACTTGATGTTCGTGTTCACACGCGATGTCTCACATTACACACAGATATCTGAAAAACCACGCGTGCCTACAAGTGAATAGCCTATGTTTATTTTTTTTAAGTAGTTGACTATTTGGTAGTATTTTATTGTAATTGTTTGTATTCTATATTTATGTTTTTGTTTGTCTCTGCACCAATACACAAAAAGGTATCCCTCGTAAAACACACTTGGCAATCTGACTCTGATTGTGTGAAATGGCGTTGTAGTTGCACGTTTGATGCACTTGTGAAATGTACTTGTGTGAAATGGTGTTCCACACGTGATTCATTGATGTAACTGTATTGTGTGTAAGGGTTTATGGGCTCGCCTACAGTGTGTGTTGTATAATTGTTTCATAATTATTATTCTCAAAATAGTAACAAGTGAAAAACAACAGTGGGTGGAGACTGAGGTTATGTCATTGTTTATCCAGTAACATCATCTCCAGTTTTAGTTTCATACGTTTTCTGGACAGTCTTTCAAATCGCTACCTAGATGCAGTTCGTAATTTATAATATTTTATACCGTTAAAATCATTTTGGCCTATATTAAAAATCAGAGGGACCTGTTCTGACTTTGCGGTGGGCGGAACTACAAAACGACTACAAAACAGAAAGCCCGTACGTCATCTTTCAAACTCCAGTGCAAGACGAGCGCTTCAAGTATGCCCTCTGCACACGTACAAAAGGTATTTTAAAGACTTTGATATTCTTTGTGGATAATTATCGCAGATACTTTACTAATGGCTGCATATGACGCATCTGCAGGTTGAGCAGCTTGACAAAAACTATGAAATAAACAGTAACGCTAGCTGTTGCTAGCTGGGTAGCTAACGTTAGCTGTCCTAGCTAGTAAGCTAAATAGGTAACAGTAACGTTAGCTGGTTGTGCTTTATGTGGCAAGTTAGCTAACGTCGAATTAGGTGACTAACACTCATGTGTTGACAGTGTGCTAGCGACATTCGTGATAAAGTAATACGCCGTTAAATCGATGAAGAGGAAGAAGTAGCGTTAGAGGCAAATCAGACTGCATAAGCTAGTAAGGTCGCTTACGCTAACACCGTGCAATAACAAGCTCCTAAAGTCAGCCAGCGTTAGGTTAGGTCGCTTACGGTACAGTTCGCCAGGTAACTTGAGTCACGTCAATAACCTCACGGTGATGTTATATTAGTTAGTGATATGTTTAGTAACATAAGAAGCGCCAGTGTTCACGTGAGTTTGTCCACGGGGCTCAGATTCTGTCTAGATCTGTCAACGTTAACAGCCAATACAAGTCGTTTAACGGTAGCCTGAGTTTTCAGAAGTCGGACAACAAAGTTACACGGGGCTAAAACTACACAATTTATATCTGTTGGCTGAACTCTCTGTATTTCAAATTGTAGCTGTGTTTTATTCAGCTGCGAAGTTGTGCAACAGCCTTGTCTGAGTTACATGTTGTGTGCTGTGAGCAGTTGCAAAACACAAAGGCAACTAAAATCGCATGCTGCTTCTCCAAAGAAAGTGCACCTTTCAATGTCAAAAGTTTGGCAGATTATTCTGTTGGCATATAGTTTGTGTCAACTGTTTTGATTACATGCAGACTATTTCCATATTAACTGAGCATTTCATCCTGCAGTTTTAGCATAAGTGGACCATGGAAAACTCGGGCAGGCCTTACCGGGCTAGGCAAGGCGGCTGGGAGAGGGGAGCAGGAGCAGAGAGGGGAGAAACCTGGAGGTCCCAGGACCAGGGTCGAGGACAGAACTACAGATCAGAGGGAGGTCAGCAGGGCAAGAACCAGGGCGGGCCCTACCGGGCCAGTCCCAAGAAGGGAGGAATGGGACCCCTGAGCTACTCCCCTGGTGGATTCAGAGGTGGGCACAGCCCCTCGCAGAAGGATGACCTCCGGTGGTTCTCGGGTCCTGAGAACAGTGGTGGGACACGAGAGGATAACTGGAGAGAGCGCTCGCAGCAGCACTGGAGGAGGAGTACCCAAGGAGAAGGTCCAAAGGAAGACAGGGAGCAGGGGGCGAGAGAGGACACTGATGATAATTCTAATAAATCAGGTGAGGATTTAGAAATCACACTCTGGGGAAGGAACACTTTTAAACATTATCCCCACTACTAAAAATAAATCTAAGGCCGCAGTCTCAATGGACACCTTTTTTTTTTAAAAAGGAGGTGCACCGTGAGTCTTTACTACCCTACAACTCTGATCCTGATCACAGTGATGTACTATATATTACAATCTAGCTTGAGTCTGACTATAAGAACTGCCTGTACCTCATCATCCATGACGTATACACATTACTGATTACCTCTATCTCCACAAACTATATGCAACACTTGTATCTTCCTTCCAAAGGGAGAAGACGGAGAAACAGAAACAAGAATAGAGCTTACGCTGAAGAGAACAGGGGCCCTCTGATTGACGAGTCCACACTCTCACCCAAAGAGCTGCAGAGCCTTCGGCAGGCAGAGACACGGCTCAACAGAGATGACATCTACAGCCTGAAGAAGGTATAGGCTGTCTGTGTGGTAGCACATGTATACACCCTTATGTATATTTGATTTTGCTGCAATGATGACGGGTAATCGATAGACAGAAATTGATGTGCAAATATTTTGATAAACGATTCATTGTTTTACTAATTCTTCAAGCAAATATGACAAAAAATGAGGTGGTTCCAGGTTCCCAAATGTGAGCATTTGATGCTTTTCTTGATTTCACATTATAGTACATTTAGACGATACTAGACATTTAATGCCCTAGGACATTCTTGGGCATCTCTCCCTGTTTTCTGACATTTTATGGACAAAACTGTTAATGGAGAAAACATTCTGCAGATTAATCAATTCTGAAAATAACTGTTAGTTATAATAGTTGCAGCCCTAATTTGCTTTGATACATTTTTCTATTGAGGCATTCTTCATATAAGGCATTCTTTCTTTTAATTAGACTTGTTTCAGAAACAATATTTGATGTGTTTTGAGGTAAGCTGTGTTAAGAAGATCCATAACAGTATAATTATTGCAGCTGTTGTCTGATCTCTGTACTTTCCTCTTTTTCTTTTTTTCCATTTGGTTCAGAGGTCACACAGTAATCCTGGTGCACTTTACACCTGCGCTCTGTGTGATGTTCTGCTGGAGTCTGTGTCTGAAGCTTACAGACATATCAGAGACAAACGGCACAAGAAGAGGGCCAGGGTGAGAAATAGTCTTATTATGCAAATCACCATTTAGATGATTATTACAGTAAACGTTTGTACACAGATGATGCTTCTAGACTGTCGATGGGCAGTCATGGTCTGCCATTAAAAACTGTGTTGAAGCTCTATTCTCTCGTGTGTGTTTGTTTTATAGGAGAGGCAAGAGCAGGTGATGCTGACTGAGATTCTGCCTCCTGGTCCAGAGCAGATCAGTGCAGTGAGTGCTGCACTAGAGGCTGTTGTCCAGGAACGTGGGATGAATGACCAGGACGTTGAGACGAGACAATGTGTTGTCTCCATGATGCAAGACTTCCTCCTTTCCGTCCTGCCTGGTAAGTCACCTCGGGATGAAATATTTGTTTAGGGACATGACCTGAATTCATCCTGATCGTGATGCTGCTTTCTAGCAACCAGACTGTTGGCTCTTATGCTTTTAAATAAGTTCATTATTTTTGAGTTGCACTCTAATGTTGATAACATTTATTCTTTATCTCATCTGTAGAGATCAGGCTCAGGCTATATGGATCATCTTGCACCAAGTTTGGATTTAAGGATTCTGATGTTAACATTGACATTCAGTATCCTCCTCACGTAAGTAGCCCAGTGTGAGTTTGATTGTGTGAATTAGGATCACACAGGATCTTGTGCGACAGATCACAAAACTCCCGGTTCAGGTGGTATTCAAGGTTTTTAGTCACTGATTGGATAATTTTTTGGATCAGCAAAAAATAAATAGCTGGTTTTTAAGGGTCCAGAAAAATAATTTTAACTGAAATGTTGTGCTTTGACGTTGTTATTTACATAAAATCACAATTCAAATGATTGGGTAATACATTAAAAAAAAAAAAAAAATTTAATATTTGATTTGATTTATAAAAAAAAAAAAAAAAGAATCTTGTCATTAATATTTTAAATGATGTAGTATAAGCTTTTAGTCAAGTTTGTCACCACTAACTACATTTTACAAGATTACATTTGAACACATCATGATAATGTTTAATTTACCTTCGGCCAATATACAATTTTACTCGATAGAGAATGAACACATCATAATGTTTCTCAATGGAACCTCGCTCCACTCACTTGCACTCATGTCGTTTCACTACCGATTTGTTGTCACATTGTGGCATTATCAGGGATCAGCAACTAGAAAACAATAATTGCAGATCTGAGTCGGATAGTTTTACTGAGTAATGGCCGATAACCATTGGCAGTAGAACTTAATTCCACAATAAAAACAATATACAACCTAAACAGCTCTTTAGTTCAGTTTATTAAGACTGTAGTGGTTCAGGATAATTCATATTGGTGTTAGATATTAATTCACACCACTATGACTTTATGGCACCCTTTTAAGTAGAGAAGGTGACAGTTATTTTGTACTTGTTTTATTATCTGAAAAGGGGACTGTGTTGTGGATGTTGCGTTTTGTAAGACATGCCACATTATGTGATTTATTTTTAATATTGTATTTTTGTATAAAGACTTTGAAATGGAATGTATTCACAGATGCATCAGCCTGACGTCTTGTTGTTAGTCAAGGAGAGCCTCTCTGTGAGCCGTGAGTCACCTCTTTATTCATTTAACTGCAAGATTTGTCTTTGTTAAAAAGAATTCCACCATAGCAATGTTTGTGCTAGACTATCATGGACGTTTTTAAATTGATCATATCTTGTTGTGTCCTCAGCTATTTTTGTTAATATGGAAGCTGATTTTCATGCAAGGGTGCCTGTGGTCATGTGCAAAGAGAAAAAGAGGTGGGTATCTCTGACAGTTGTTCACAGTTCATAGATTATTTATATGTCCAATTTATGAATCAAATTCTGAAGTCCTGACCTTTTTGTGATATTCAGTTTGATCATTATTCAGGACATTCTGAAACTAGCAGAATGTGTTTTCTTAAGAGAGAGGGGGAAAAAAACAAGACAGGGTTACATCACAACATGCACATGAGCAGTAAACTGAAACTGTTATTTTTCTCAACAGTGGCCTGATGTGCAAAGTGAGTGCAGGTAATGAAAACGCCTTCCAAACCACCTCCTATCTTTCTGCTCTGTCCAGTCGGGAGCGGCTCCTCCTCCCACTGGTGTTGGGCCTGAGACACTGGGCCAAGGTATGTTTCCAGTCGTGACTCTGACCTGTTGCTTACATTAGTCACCCAACTGGTGTATGCCTAAAAAAATGTTGGTAAAGCATCCCGTTTTCAACATGTCTTGTTCCTGCTTCTGGCTTAGATCTGTGAGATCGACCGTGCAGAGGAAGGTGGGCTGCCACCGTATGTCTTCGCCCTCATGGTTATATACTTCTTACAGCAGCGCAAAGAGTCCCTGTTGCCTACCTACCTTAAACAAGAGGTGTGTTTTTTATTTTCAACTTGAGCCTGAGATAAAAATACAGAGAATTCATTTAAGTATTTATCCTTTGTAGTTGTTTTTAACTGAAACAAATCTAATCATGTGATTGTGTTTTTAGATTAAGGTGTTTTCACTCAGCAGGCTGCTGGACTTTAATCTCACACATACAGAGGATGGACAATTACACTGGGCTTACACCCCTTCCTCTAAAGAACAGCCAGCAGAGGGCTCCTGCATAAAGGGAAAGGTGATCATGACGATACTACTGTAGTTTATCTGTCTGTGTTGGTTCCTCGTTTTTTTTTTTTTTTTTGCTGTTTTGATATATTGATTTTATTTATGTTTTTATGATGAATGTGCTTTTCCTAGACACTTAATCTTAATCCGCTATCTTAATATCGCCTGTTTGTACTATCTGTTTCCTTGCAGGTTCCGCTGGTGTTTCAGAGCCCTCACCCACCGGTGGAAGTTGGTCTTCTCTGGGTGGAAATGCTTCGCTTCTACTCGCTGGAGTTCAACTTGGCTGACAATGTAATCAGTGTGCGTACCAGTGCTGTCCTCTCCCGAGAGATGAAAGACTGGCCAAAGAAACGCATCGCTGTGGAGGGTCAGAAGCTTTCTCATTTTGTAGTCTGAATTTGAAGGGTTTTTGCGTTTGAGTACTGGGAAAATCACTAGTGGAGCTATGCTAATTCCCAGGTTAAAATAAACGAGAGGCAATGAAATGAAATGAAATGCCACTTTTTCAATTTCCTGTTAAGAGTTGAATTCTATTCCAGCCTTTAATGTAAATTTGAATACTTTTTTTTTAATTGTAATTGGGATTTTGTTGATAGGCTGACTACCCAACCATAGAATTGCTAGTATAAGTATTTTGGCTTTTTAAATGATGAACATAATCTATCTTGTGTTGAATACATAATGATATAAATTACTCTTGCATGGTTAAACTCTAAGTAATGTCTCTGTTTCTGTGTTCAGACCCGTTTGCTGTGAAGAGAAATGTGGCCCGCACAGTGAACAGCCAGCAAATGTACGAGTACATCCTCCACTGCCTCAAGAACACGTACAAGTACTTTGCACTGCCACTCAACACGCCAGCTGCTAATCACAAGATAAAGGCTCAGCGTGGACCCAGTCAAGGAGCAAACGCAGAGGCTTTGAATGAATCGGATATCGTATCAGATTTCAGTGAGCTCAACGTTCAGTCACAACATGCAAATCAAGCTAAAGCAGTGGAAAATGGCCCTGAAGACTCTGATTGCATTATTGAGGAAGAGGAGGAAGTTGAAGAATATAGTGACTTGGATGAAGAACGAGAGAAGGAGAAAGTTGACCTGGGCAAAAGCAGTCTCTCTGAGGAGGAGGATGAGGAGGATGAGGATATTGATGTGGACACGCATAACAGACATCACTTGGACAGCTTCACCACAGAGGATGAGGACATTTTCCCAGTGGACGAGATCTCAGGGGAGGAGCTTTTGTCTGATGAGGAGGGTCCTGACTTGGACACACCTGGTTCAATGGATGAGGAGGAGGAGGAAGAAGAAGAAGAGGTGGACTTGGCACCTGTGAGTCTCACACCTGCAACTTTATTAGAGGATACAGTTAAGGATCAGAGCCCAGAAAATAAAAACCAACAACAGAAGAAACGGTCCTATGTGTTCTCCAGGCAAGCTTTCACCAGAGGCAAGGTAAGTGTGTCTCGGGATTGTTTTTGTTACTTTAGGTTCAGTATTTATGAATTCCTCTCTGGAGAGCAGTGCTCTTAATATGTAAGAAAACTAATAACACATTTCAAACTTAAGTGAACATTTGAAATCAGTGTTTGGGTTTTTAATAGTTTGGGTTGTAGGTTACTAGAAGTTCAACTACACAAGCAACTGTGGCAAATAAGTGTCTGTGCATTATCTTAAGTTGTACTCCTTTTTCAATCTCTCAGTCACACATGGTCGTGTGCAGCTTGTGCAAGCGTGATGGACATCTGAAGAAAGACTGTCCGGAAGACTTCAAGAAAGTGCAGCTGGATCCTTTGCCTCCAATAACACCAGAGTTTCTCAGTGTCCTTAACAAAGTCTGTGAGCAGTGCTTCAGTGAGTATTATGTGATAGCAGAAGTATTTAGAGATGGTTAAATCCAAATGCCAAACAATTTCTTTCAAAGCAGACGATCTTTACCTTGACCCAAACGAGACTCGTATCTAAGTACGAGACTGGTCGTGAAGATGGTTCTTGAAGGGTGGATCTTTTCAGTCTCTGTGTATTTAAAAGCTTATGACCTCAATGTTGGTTTTAACTGAACCCTCAGTAGCTCAAGTGCCAGTTAAGTTACTTCAATAAAATAATGTTTACTCACCATACACTATGCACCGGCAGAGATGAAGAGAGGTGCATGCATTTACAATAAGTACTATTTCTTTTTTTTTCCTTTTTTCTTTTTAAACCTGTTCATGTGTGTAATTTATTTTATTATTATTTTTTCTTTACCAATGACATCCTCATCATACAGTTTGGTGAAATCATTAAAGTAAAGTGTATGACTTTGGTTAGATCTGATGAAGTTTCCTTTTTCAGCCGACTTCGCCCCAGATGAACTGGAAGTGGGTGTTCGAGAGCACATCCTTCAAGACCTGGAGACCTTTGTCAGACGACAGTTTGCAGGTGACGTAAACCACCATCTTCCCTGTTTAGCATCTTTTAGCTTTCCCAAACTTGAAATGGCATGATAATGCATGACACTCATTTAATTGACTTGCCCATTAACCACTAACGTCTAATATGGAATGCACTTTAATGATTAACTTGACAAATCATGTTGTTTGATGGACAGGAGCGCGGCTAAAACTGTTTGGATCCTCCAAAAATGGCTTTGGCTTCAGACAGAGCGACCTAGACATCTGTATGGTGCTGGAGGGGCAGGAGACAATAGATGTAAGTTACCTGTTACACTTATACTGAGATGTCATTTTTGCATAGAAACAGACGAGTTTTGTTGGTATTCAGTTTTTCTGCTACAATCAGAGTATTAATTGAAATGTTGAGGCATTTGTAGTTATTGGTAATGTCAATAATCTTAAAGTCATTGAGATTTCTGTGTTGTAATCTCTAAATCCATTAAATCTAACGTGCTTCATGAATTTCTTCCACAGGATGTTGACTGCATCAGCATCATTGAAAGCTTGGCGAGAATGCTGAGGAAACACCCAGGTTAGCAATAAGTTTAGGGAGTTTGTTTTTGTAGCCAAAGATCACAATCTGTGCATGCGACGCCCTCCAAACCCTTGGTTCAGATAAGGGAAAGCTTTAACTTTCGTTTGATAACACATTATAAAACAGTGGCTCACTGGAGGTTTTTAATGTGTATTAAGCCATTACAGTTTCTTTGTTTGCTATTTGTTTCCATGTGGAGGTAATGGTAACAAGCCAGTAGATATATAGAGTAAAAATGTATAAAACACAATGTCCTTGCATCCCTTTTTAACATGTTCGCACATCTGCACCCTGTCACCAGGCCTGAAGAACATCCTGCCCATCACTACAGCAAAAGTACCAATCGTGAAGTTCTACCATGTTCGCACCGGCCTGGAGGGAGACATTAGCCTCTACAACACTCTGGTGGGGCTCTTTCTCCCGCTCTGTTCTGTTTCATTTTGTCTCAGATTTGCTATTGAAAAACTTACCGTACGTGTCGTGTTTTGCAAACCTTTTTTCTTTTCAGGCCCTGCACAACACACACCTGCTCGCTTCGTATGCTGCCATTGACAGGAGAGTGAAGATCCTCTGTTACGTTATGAAGGTTTTCGCCAAGGTCAGTGTGCTTTAGACACTCAAAGTGTCTTTGTACGTCTCCAGAGTCAGATATTATTATATGACGCATTGTATTACAATCGTATCTATTGTTGTCCCATTACAGATGTGTGACATCGGGGATGCTTCACGTGGCAGCCTCTCGTCCTACGCTTGCACCCTCATGGTGCTGTTCTTCCTCCAGCAGAGAAACCCACCAGTTATCCCTGTGCTGCAAGAGGTACAAAATACGTGTTTGTAAAAAGAAAAATGGTTTAGTTTTAAACATGTAAAGGCAAACTAAGATTTATCTTGCGGAATCTAAACCCGCTAAAATCCCTCTCTGGCCTTTTCTGAGCTATAATTGTTTTTATTACGCTATTGCCAAGAATCTGCAAAATCTTCATTTCTGAACCGTTTGTTGCAGATTTATGATGGAAAGAAGAAGCCGGAGGTGCTAGTTGATGGCTGGAATGTGTACTTCTTTGATGATTTAAAAACACTAGTAAGCAATTTGTATTTTTACGTATTCTGCCTGAGTGTAAACATTTGAATGAATATGATGTCGCACCATGTCTCTAAAAATACATTAATCTTGTCTGCTTTCACCTGCAGCCCAGTCGCTGGCCACAGTATGGGATGAACTCTGAGACGGTGGGGGAGCTGTGGCTCGGCCTGCTCCGCTTTTATACAGAGGACTTCGACTTCAGAGAGCATGTTATCTGTATCCGTCTGCACAGCTGCCTCACCACCTTCAACAAGCAGTGGACGTCCAAATACATCGTCATTGAAGGTCAGCTTGTTTGACATCTCAGGGTCCGGACTTAAAACGATAAACTGATAATACAAAACACAGAATCATATACCGTAATTTCCGGACTATAAGCCGCTACTTTTTTCCCACAC
>CALSCE010000020.1:1113140-1127466 GCA_943593645.1 Bovichtus variegatus | reverse complement strand
TATATATATATATATATATATATATATATGCACAGTATGTAGATATATGCATAACCTGTTCAAAAAGTATGCCATTGAATGTGTATCATAATTATTGATATTCAGTGAAATTAATGCAATCAAATAAAAAAAACTTTACTAAAGCTTATTTCTTTCTCAATTTCTTTACACTCAAAAAAAAATTCCCTCCCCATCCCTTTCAAAAAGAGAAATACTGACAGCCAGACTACAACGTAATCAAACAAAAAACAAATAACGTAAGCTTATTTATTTCTTGACAGGGTAGTCATCCAATCATGACGATGTCATTCCCAGTTTGCACTCGCATGCCGGGTAATGTTGCACTGACAGTTCTAATGTCAACATTGACTACGTTGAACATTTCTAATATTTAATATTTAAACAGAATGAACACAGACAAGTCACTCTATTCTTTAACTCCCCAGTCTTGTCTCAAATCATTTATTTTCTTTCAAGTCAAGTTGCAAATCATCAAAACAGTGATCGACTCAAGTCCAAGTCTCAATGACTCAAGTCCACATCTCTAAAATATACACACACACTGTACACTTTGCATGTCCCTAACTATGAACGGTGTGTCCAAATTGGTCTAAATTATTATCTTTATTTATTTAAAATGTTCCAGTTCCCCTTTTCACATTGTAGCTTTGCCATGAGCTCAGTTGTGTGGTTAATCGGACAGTGTTTATAAGCTTCTTGAGGACAAATCCCCTCTAATTAAGTGTTTCTGGTGTGCACAACGTGGATGTGAGTGTGAGTGCACTCACCTGTCTTTGTCTCTGTGACCCTGACATGTTCATGTATGATGAGGGACCAGTGTCGGTGCATCCAGATAAATTTAATTTGCACCTACAGCTCAGTGATATGGGGGGGGACTCTTATGGGGCAGAACTAATTGCTGCCTGGGGATTTGTGTTCATGTGTGTGTGTGTGTGTGCAAGAGTGTGTGTGTGTTTGCATGGCTGTCTTTCTGCCAACACAAACACTTTAGTGAATATTTAATGCACGTGTTTATCTGTGTGTGTCTGTCAGTGTGTGATAACAGAATGTCAGCAAAGACACGGGAGTTAATGAGGCCTTTTTTTTTACCACCAGGAGTGGGTTGAGCAAGGTGCACACATCTCTGTGGGCATTATTTCTGTATATAATCATGACCGTCATGAGTAATCTGTGCAGCCGTAGTGCAGTATCAGAACGGATACTTACGTAAATTCACCATCAGTACAGTAAACTATCAATCCACTCGGCAAACATAGCAGATGATTCGGCCTTCATCAGAGCACAAAGAGAACGGTATCAGCCTCATCTTTTCATGATTAAACAGTCATCACCATCTTTTTTTCTTATGTTTATGATAATAGGGAGTAATTATACTATGATAAAATAATGATGTTGTGATCTGCTTTTTGGGAAGCTGGGAAATGGTGCTTGCTGTAAAAACTGTCCCACTGCCAAACAGCTTTAAACAGGATGGGTACAATATATTGTAAATTATTATTATTTTTTTTTGTTTTGCTTTACAGTAAGATGTATTTTATATATTTTTTGATGTTTAAAATAAAAACAAACTAGCCGCTAATATATTAGCAGAAGTTGTGTCACACAAATGTCGCCGTTCACTTTCTCTATCCGAATGAAGACAAATCTTAAAGGTTCCAGATACGTCGTTGAGAACAGTAATATAGCAGCAAACACCTATTTGCCAGGTAAATATATAATGGAGTAATTTGAATTGCGTCTTGAGCAGAGAATGAAGTCACGCTCCATCTGTGTGTGCTGTAGTCCGAGTTTATCTGTGCTTTGCTTGCATAGCAGGTCCGGCTGCACGTGCATGTTAGTGGATGTGAGTCCTGTTTGTGGAGGCAATGCCTCAATCGTGGAAATGCTCTCAATCTCGTATTCAACCCCTTTAAATTGTCTAATTTCGGCTGATGTGTATAGATAACATGCACAGCGACATCTGTGTAATACAGCTTCTGCTAATATATTAGCAGCTACTTTGTTTTTATTTTAAACATCAAAAAATATATAAAATGGATCTTACCGCAAAACGGTAAAGAAAAACTAAAAGAAAAAAAACATAATTTACAATATACTGTGCGTTTCTATAGACTTTCAAAAACAGTAACAAATATTTATGTGAAAATTAAAAAATAGTATTTGTAAACCAAATAGCAGATCACTAGATTTACCAAATGAAGATAATGTCATCCTGCAAATCATGCCGACTTTGACACATTAACATTATTTTGTCTTATTATTCTGCTTCTATAAAAGCGTAATAACATGCTTCATTTAAAGCCTGAACTTTGAGTGTTTCCACAAATGCGTGGTGATGGGAACGTATTTTAGTTAGCGAGCTGATCCAATTCCCTCACTTGTTGTAAGAACAGTCTAACACAATGTCTTGTGTTTGCATTTCAGAATTAAGCGAGAGAGAAAGTACTTTCAGGGGTAAAACTTTTTGTTCTGTGTAATCTCATCTGATGTAGTGCTGCAGTGTTTCCTCTGTCTCTGCACGCTCATGTCCTCAGCAGGCAGGCTCATAAATTGGACAGCTAAGCCTTTCATAAAGTTTAATAAAACGCTGTTTCGTGGCTCAGGGGAGCTGGTATTAGTGACGGGAGCTGCTGCTGCTGCCATTCCACCAAATCACATCATCATAATGATGCTGTACAGTGGGAGTAAGACACCTCCCTTACCACCCACACGTCCACCCACCTTCCCTCCACCCCCTTTGTTTTCTTTATCATTCCTCTGACACAATATGATGTCTTCACTTCACAGCATTTTTCCAGTGGGAATTTGGGGATAGCGTTGTTTAAACGCCTCGGCCGGCTTGGACAGGCTAGGGTTATTTCTCATTTAGTAAAGATCACAGATGCTGTAAATGCTCTTGCGGCATGCCGTGAATGCCAAAAGCGTTGTGATTGGCAGCTTGACGGCAGCGGCAGCATTTGCATGGCATTTAGCTGGGCGGGCGATGGCCACCCCTAACACCAAGGTGGGTAAATACGATGACTTCTCTGTTCACACAATGTACACACACACAAACACACAGCACTCACGCATGCAATCTCACTCCTCAACAATCCCCAACTATCTTGGCCTGCCAAACCTGAAGCCACTCATAATTGTGTGGCATTTACGCAGAGGAAAGGGACATTTAGTCGTGTGGGCGAGAGGACCGCTGAAAAGACTGAGCTCTCAGTTCTACATTTTAGGCTGTTATTTGAGGATAATTAGGCTAAGTTGCAATCTCCCCTTGAAGTGGACTACACACATTAAGCTTAGATGGAGCTTGTATATTTTGACATTAATACAATAACCTATTGTTGTTGTTTTTTGTTGTATTTGCAACTGATTCTGAAAACCATTTTCAACTGAAGATGCAGCAACCTATAGCCTTGGTCACATAAGACACCGTGAAAATTCTAGTTTTAGCTGTGATCAGCAATGGATCAAATCACTATGTGTAGTGAAAGGGGTCGTTGCCAGGGTTGGACACATTTAGTGTTAATATCACTCGCTCCGCAGTTCGCCTCAGCTCTACAGAGCATTTTAGCATTTTTCAGCTTGTTGTTTTTGATTTTGCAGCTTTATTGTTTTGTTTCACTTTTACCGCTCTCATCCGCATATTTTTTACCTGCTGCAGTCAGCTCTAAAAACCCACCGCACACTAACTGCTCAGCACCAAAGAGCCGCAGACACGGGTAACGCCTAGCTGAACATAGTGCAGCATTAAGCAGCTAAAGTGCCAGAAATTTCCATCGTGTCTAGATGGTAATCCGAAATTTGCGAAAACCTTTGCGAGACTCGCTAGCCGACGACCTATCCTAACCTTAACCATTCGAGGCCAATCTTGCTAGAGTTTTTCAAATCGAAGGTTACCATCAAGACGCAACAAAACATTCCCCTGAAGAGTTTGTGGAGACCAAAACAGAGCTAATAATATAGGACTTAAATTCACCACGTGGCCAGAAACATAACTGCAAATGAATGCTAATGTTCATTAAAAACATATGAAATTGTTTACCAACATGTTCACCAACTTTATAAGGTGCCAATATGAAAATTATGTTTCCAGCTTAATTCACTGCCCCCAAGTGCTCAAAAAATAAAAATGAAATAAATGCAGCTTTAATAACCTTTTCTTCCAACAAGAAAAAGTCCTTTTTATAAGCTACTGAAAATGTATTGTGACAAGATGAGAGGCTCCCAGCCCTCTGTGACCCGTAACGGCATACATTGTTTAGAAGATGAATGGATGGACATCATGGGAAAGAAAACACACAAGCCGCAATAAAATAACATGTCTACTTTTGATGTTTCCCCTTGGGATCATATAAAAGAGATCTTAGTTCGACACATGTACATGTGTGATCATTGAAAGACGTGTCTTACCAAGTAACTAAACCGTGTTACAGACCGTAATAAATTTCTACTGCATTTGGTGTTCACAGCTCACATTTTTGTTGTCCGATAGTTGTGTTTGTCTGCTCTCGGCTTTAAAAGAAAAGTATGGTTTCAGTCCACAACACTGCTCAGAGAGCACATTATCAACCAACCTTTATCCAGACAGTAAAATTTGAAGAAGATGCTTGAGGATACTGCAGTCACTGCAGAGATAACTTCTTTTAACAACCTTAAACATTAAAGCAAAGTAGCAGCCCTACCTCTGGTGGAATCAGTCAAATCTATTTGGGCTTTTAACCTTCTTTGTATTATCAGGCTCTGATAACAACCTCTACGGTCCAATGATACAAGTGCTGTTTAGACAGTTGCTTTCCCTGGACAGGATGAGCAAAGCAGACAAACAGCTGGTTGCATAAGCACAACGCTGGCTGGGGGCAGAGTGCACTGAGCCTCTATTCAGTGGAGGCAAAAGTATGGAGAGAAAAGAGCTTCTCGGTCACGAGACAGGTACCAGATTAAGTGTGTGTATGCTACGGTGCAAAGTGACCTCTAACACTGTAGTGCAGAATGAGAGTGATGAGCGGCCACTGCATACATGCTGCCTATTCTTCTGGCTGATGAGTGAGCTTTATAGTACATATACTGTATAGAATAGAACTGATGACGCATGTAAACTAAAGGGAAATGTTTAAACTTGAATCAGTAACTTTCAATTTCGTACAGTTCAAGAGACCTAGAGTTTTTCTGTTCAATGTTTCTGACGTGATGTAAAAACAAAAACAATTAGCTGAAAGGGTTCATTATTATAAGTGACCCTTTTCACATCACACATAGTCATTTGATTGATTGTAAATATAAAAATATTTATTCTAGCAGCTTTAAGAAAAGCTATTTTGACAAACCTTTCTACGACAAATCTTTTCTTAGCAGCATCACAGAACATTGTCATTGATTTTATTATGCCTCCCGACGGCCGAGTCCGGAGATATTATGTTTTCGGGTTGTCCGTCCGCCCGCTGCATTTTCGTGAACGCGATGTTTCAGGAACACTTTGAAGGAATTTCTTCCAATTTGGCACAAACGTCCACTCGAACTCAAAGATGAACTGATTAGAAATTGGTGATTAAAGATCAAGGTCACTGTGAACACATTTTTCTCTATAACTCAATAATTCATATGCTAATTATGACAATTTCACACAAATGTCTAATAGGATAAAATTATGAAGTTTTGGACAGACATGGAGGTAAACTGCAACTTTACTGGTTGGCTGAGTCATGCAAACGCATGGCAGTATTTTATCTTAAAGCGTTTTACAGATTTTATAATAAATCTATATAGAGAATCTCTGGGTTATGAGCTGACATTTAAGCAAACAATCCCTTTGGCTTTTGTATATCTCCTGCCAACCTTCTGAAGCTTTAATTAAGGAGGAAAGACACTCGCACGGAAGATCATCTGGGCCAAAAAAACATTTTACTCAGTAACATTTATACATTTATACAACTGTGAACAACTTATAAAAGTGTAGGCTACTAAATCTGCTAGGTTTGCCACTTTCAGCTATTGTGCGATGATTTCTTTCTTTATACAAATACTCTTATGGTATGATTTGTTATCCTCCATACTTGTACAGTGTGTATTGGTGTTGCTAGTAGCAGCATAGGCAGAACTGGTAGTAGTGGTTTTACTGGTGGCAATAATGAATCCATTTCATTTATCACCCCCATGCCTCTATTTTGAATCCCTATGAATTAAAATCATTGCATATGTTCCCACACCTCTTCCTATTCCCAGAGCAGGAGATCTGTTTATGTGCCAGAAGTCACATTAATCTCTCCAAGTCATCTTACTTTTATAATATTTTATCCAGCTGCAGAGCAATCACATGCTCACATTTACACACCGTCCCTCAACTTTTATTCACCTGAAATGATTGTGAAATGACATTACCGGTGACAGCCAGGCAATAACAAAAGTGCAAAAACTTCTCTTGAAAAACAATAAATCAATAAGCCTCGCCAACATATCCTGTTACATTCCCGACTCCTTGACACCTGAAGCTCATTAAACACAGCCTAACGTCAACTTAGAAGAAGGAGAGTACACAGAGGCTCGCCTTTTCACAGCCTATCACAATAAGAGCTACTGAGCAACCTTGATATATTGTATATACTAGAAATAAATATGATTGTCCTTTAATCTGATTTTATTATACTGGGGACTCCCGCTGGCAAATCTACTGAGGGCTGATAGCCTGTAATCTTATTGCAGGGAGCGCGGTGTGTTTCATATCCCCTTCTTGATGGTGTTTTATCATGTCAGGACTATTATTGTTCCTATTGGTCTATGTGTTTCTGCATTTATATGCGCTGGTGTCTATAACCTAATAAATTGAGTTATTGCACATTCTTGAGCGACTGTCTCTGTTTGCATATGCATGTGTGCATGTTTGCGTGCACCCTGAAGTCCCTCCAGCTCAGATGTGGGTGCTAATTTTACCCCTCAATGTGTCGTGGGGCTTTAAAGGTACTGCTCTGTTTATGAACAAAGCATATTGACCCAATTTGTGTCTCTCTCTCTCTCTCTCTCTCTCTCTCTCTCAGGCAGAAAGAAGGATCTTTGTCCGCCTGCCAGGGCATATAGTGTGCCTGAATGGCGGGAGGAACAGGTGAACTCATACTGAACTAAACGCCATACGCATCATTGAGCAGCATTACTAACCTCTCCCCACTCATCACTCTCACTGTGTGTGTGTGTGTGTGTGTGTTCAGTGTATGTGTGTGCATGTGTAGAGGGCTCCGTTAACTAGAAGGTCTAATAAATCAACGTGTCTGTCCACAACCTCCTCCCTTCCTTCGCTCGTACCTATTCCCCCATTTCCCCTCCGTCCTCCCCACTCGCCTTTTTGCTCCCTCTTTCTCTCCTTCTTCGGCCATCGCTCTTTCCATTTTTCCCTTTTATGTCCTGTAATTCTTCTTTCAAAGCTCAGGGGGTGGTGTTGGAGGCATTATGTGCCTCCTGATAAATCACTGTCTGGGAGCAGATCAGAGTAACATGGCCATCTGCAGATCAACTTACTGTTGTGTGAGTGTGTGCGTGCGTTTGTGCGTGCGTGCGTGCGTGCGTGTATTCTGGCAATGCATAGTATTGTCCAAGTGGTTGTACGCTTTTATAACAGTGTGTGTGTGTGCATGCATGCACTGCAAAAAGTGAATGCAGTTTCTGGCCAGTACTGATCTCCCTGTCCTGCTGAATGGTGGCTGATTGAGACACATGGACTGCCTTTGTGCCCTGATCTAGTTGCCATTGATTACCTATCAGGGTTTTTGATTGCATCCTGGAAGTAATTCTTTTAAATAGGCCCTAATGGCCTCCAATCTGGGCTGATGACGACCTCAGAGAGTCCAGTCGCAGATCCATTTAGGCCCTTTCAGACCCCTACACGTACACTCTGAAACTCCTGTTCATTGCTCACACCCCCCTCCACCTCTTCACCTCCACCTCCACCACCACCACCACCACCACTACTACTACCGCTTTGCCTTGTGTCGTGTCAGCGCCACATCTCTACGCTCTGTTACTCGCATGCAAAAACACAGTGACAATCTGCCTCAAACTTCGATATAGGGATCTTTCACATCCTTTATAGCATGGACCGGGTCTTTTATTAGAGAAGCTGATGATGGCAGCTGGTGAGCAAAGTAATTGAGAATGACAGTGAGAAAGATGGAGTAAGGCTAAGAGAGACGCAAATAACAAAGCTTTTAACTTAAAAAGATGAAATAAGAGGGAGAAAAGTCCAGGTTTCAGATCTGCAAAAAGAGGAGGAAAACAAAGCCGAGGAGAAAAAGGAGGCATGACAGATCTGTTAGGGATAACGGGGAGGGTGGAGGGGGGAGGGGGGATTGGTCGTCAGTATGTCAGGCTGTGTTATTATAGTCTGAGGGTTGGATGGAGGCATGAGAAGGAGGAAGAAGAGGAGGAGGAGGGGGGATGCAGCAGACAGGAAGAGGGCTCGCCGTCTAATCCTCCAATTTTCTTACATTACTGCTCCCCCTCCTTCTCTCCACCTCCATCCTTCTCTCCACCACGAGCCTCCCTCCCTCCCTCCCTGCTGCCAGGCCTGTCGACAAATGAAACGGGAGATAGCGGCAGCTTCACAGAGATTGACTTGAAGGAGTAAAACACACACAGAAAAGGGAGTGCGAGACAGAGACCTCCTGCACCTCTAACAACATAAAATGTACCTAGAAAACCCCAGTGGCTCGGTCATCTATTGTCTGTATATGTGTGCTGGAAACAAAACATTGTGCAGGTTCCTACATGTGCTTTATGCTTTCCGCAAACTTTCCTTCACTTCAGTCATCGTAAATCACAGCTGTCCGAGCATGAGAATGTAACTGCACCTACTGATTTTGAATGAAGCGCAGAGAAAATGCAGCTGTCTTTTTGTAAAAGCTGCCCTGAGCGTGATCAATAACTTCCTGCTGATGAGGAGAAAAACCTGATGACAGAATATTAAATTAAAGAGATTGTTTTACGCCGGGAATGTATTAACGGCTCACTTAGCAGAATTACGAAGCAATGATGACAAACAAGGTTCCTTTGCCAGGCAATGCTGCTTGTTAATATGCTGAACCTTGTTTATTTATTGATATATTTATTTTTTCCCCCAGGATCTGTTCATTTTATTTAAACCAGTCATGCTCTACCTGGTTGGCTTGATAAATGGCTGCTGTTGATTAAATCTGTGCTTTGGTTTTGGGAATGAAGCAAAGCTTTTAGGGGAATTAAACTCACAAATTCAGAATAATGCACCTACAATTTACAGTTGATTTCTTCAGACTTATAACAATCCCACGCAACCCTGCAAGGCATCGCACAAGAGGGGTTTTTCTCTCCGATACTTCTGCCTGCAACAATCATCCCAAATTGGCTCAATCTTAACCTTTTCCACTTTTGTCTCTAATTCATAATTTAATAACAGGCAGACTTGATTTTTAAAAAATCTCCTCCAAAATAAAAGTTGACACAATATTCTCATCCTCCCCTCTTCACCACAATTTAGTGATTTCCATTTCCCCGCCCTCTTGATTGATTTACATTCCAATCACTTCTCATTGGGCGAGGCAGAACCCTGACTGAGTGGGACTAATTTACCATGCTAATGAGATGGCTCCGACAAACAGAGCCAGCTGGAGACCAGAGTAAATGATCCTGTCATCAGTCAAGAACACAAACATGGCTAACAGCTAATTAGCTTGCGGCAGTTTGCAGAGGTGACATTCTATCTGATCTGTGCCGCGGTGGAAGAGAAGAAGAAAAAAAAGAGAGAGGGGGAACAATAAAGGACGGAGGAAAGGGGAGGAGGGAGGTTTAGCTTGGTAATGAATTTTTTGTTTTCCCAAACACACTCTGGCATGTGAAACGCACACATACACACACTTGCAGACACACACACTGACATCTATAACTTCCCCATTTCCTTTGCTTTGTGCAATGACGATAAGAGCGAGTATGTGCCATCAGAATGAAGGGAGAAAATATGCTAAGCAGACAATCAGAGGTGTACCCCCTGGTGCTAAACAGCCAATCATGGCTGTCCCAGTGTGTGTCACCAGCCAGCAGGAGGCAGAATTAGTCCTGGTTAGCAGCCAGAGCCCTGCCGAGTGGCTGATTAGTCTTTTAGACTGAAGAGGAGACAGAATGTTAAAAGTCTGACTGCATATCCGAGACTCTTCTGCACAACAGACAAAGGCAAGGACTTTATATATTGAAAAGAAAAGTTAGCAGCTTCGTTGTGTCCTTTTTGAATGTGATATATTAAACTGAACAATAATAATATTTACCAGCGTTACACACATGTGATTTCTAGCATGCATTTAGGGTTTAGAAGAAAATCCTAAACATGGGTAAATTGAGGTGGAATAATGCCTTTTTGAAGGTATAAAAGGGAAACAAGTTTAAGTTTTCACTGTATTGTCTCATAGACTGTGTAAAACATGGACGTAGTCTCCCAGACGGTACCCATAGCTTTCTGAAGAGCCGTTCTGAAGCTCAAAGTGGGCGGCTCCGGCTGTCACTATTTTGGTCGTGCTGAGTCCGCCTAACTCCTGGCTATTAAAAAAAAAAAAATAAATAAAAATATGGGCAAAGTGGTAGATTAATGGTGGAGCTGAGGCGAGCCCGGTTGCAGCAGCAGATCATACAGCTAGCAACCTGTGACGGAACCCACCTGTCAATCAACGTGGCCACGCCCTCAATTATGCATAACAGGTGAGTTATATAGAAATTCACCACCTGCACAGTTGTCATGAACAGGTAAATTAGCTATAGAGACCACAACCATTTTTTGGTACAAAGCTGTAAACATGTTTATTTCTGCTATAAAGTTTGGCATTTTTAACATGGGGGTCGATGGGGATTGGGAAACCAGCCTCAAGTTGCCATAACGGAGCCGCAGTTTTTGGCATTTGCGCGTTTGCCTAAATTTTATGCCTCGGAGGTTGCCGCTTTATTTGTTTGTATTTTTTAGCAATTATAAGCACTACATAAACTTTTATTAAATGGTTCATGACACATAATAATGTACTAGTAAGCAGATTTATGTGTTTGTCAATATATTCGTGTTCTATAACTCCTCCTGTGTACAACCATAAGTGGAGGCTCGTATATATAAACACAGAATAATATACAAATTGTCTTCATAGAAAAAGTTATAATTGTTGACAAATACTATCCCTTAGTAAAATGCCCTTATATCTGTTCATGGCTACATTAAAGTGTGTGAAGCATTTATTAAATGTGTATATACAGCTTATAGATAGGGGGACTTAAAGCAGTGTTACCACAATACTTTCTTCTACAATGTCTGCCATAAACTGGTGTCATGATTAGCTCGCTGCGTTACTTAGGCCCTCAGGATTTCTTTTTTTCACCCATTCTCGATGTCACCACTTCCCTGTTAATTAATTGTGCTTCATCCAGGTCTGTCTTCCTTTTTCTGCCTTCAGCGTCTTGGCCTGTTTGTCATCTGGTCGCTGCACGCTATATCGTTTTTTTATCAGCACAAACACTTGCATCCATCCATTTGTAATCTAATAAAGAAATGGCAGCAATCTGTATGTTCCTTTTGGGGGACTGGATGACTTTGAGCACCAGATGCTGATGTTCCCCCAGAGTCGTTACTGTGATAGAGTCGATCCTTAACTGTCGCCAATAAAGACACACACTTCCTCACACACACACACCCGCCTCCCTTCACTCACTCAGTGCGGGGGCAGGATTAACCTGCTGGTAGCGGAGTAAATCCAGCGCTGCCTCCGCCTCTCCGTCTCTGTGTCTGAGGAGGCCTGGTTATCCCTTCGCACGAGCTCCCTGTTCAAAGGGGCGGCCGCCGGGGATTAATGACGCGTTAAAGGGGCGAGCATGAGGGATTTAGACGCAGCTTGCTGTAAGGACACGAGATTTAAGAACATGGACCAGTGGTTAGTGCTCACTGAAGTATGATTAGTTAGACATTTAACCCCCAACACACACACACACAGACAATGACAGACAGGTGCTATATTATTTTTCCTTATTGGTGTAGTGGTGAAAGGACAATCCCATTTTGCTTGTTCTTTATACCACTGTGACTCTGCTGACCTGCAGGATCATTGTCACAGCAAGAAGTCAGTTGACTATTTTTATCTTTTCTTAATTGATTTTGAAATGGTTTCGATCTTTTAACTGCGTGTCTTATGCTATATTTCTATATATATTTATAAGCCCTTAGAATTGCCTTTGCATCTACAATGAGTAACATAAATAAATGTGTCTTGTCTTACCCTGATGTGTTTCTGTGAATTCTATTCCTTAAAGGTTCAATGTGTGAGATATGTAATCTCATCTACAATCTAAATTTAAAACAATGAACTAATATTATCAACAGAATGTGAAAGTGCAATGTTAACATTATGTCAAAGACTTGTATGTGTTGACGTGTATATGTCACTGTAGCTGCAGTCTGCCTCAGTACATAGGTAGAAGAAGTTCAGCTGCCTGACTCGCTTGTAAATATTACAGCCATGTTCTGTGTCTGTTTCATAGTTTGTTTTAGATTAGATTACATTAGATTACATTCAAAGTGGCAGAACCAAGAAAAAACCAGCCGCACCTCGCTTCGTCCTCACAGCTTCCAGGAGGCTGTTTCACCGAGTGTATGGCTGTCGGCAGCCCTGGGGCATGACGTATCTTCAGTTGGCAGTTAGCTTGAGTTCAGCCACAGCACCGGGGAACCGCAGACTCCCTCTGCTCTCCGGGCTGCACCGCCACCGGGAAGACGACACAAATATGGGTCGTTTTCTAGTTTCTGTCACTTTGGATTTAGTCCAATAAACATACTAACGTAACGTTACACGGACTACAGCCCCGGTTAACATTAGTGCCTCAGTGAACATGATGGATGAGCCCCACGTGAAGATTATAAGACAGCAGAGTTTTCTGACCGGCTCTCACAGTTTCAGCAGTTTGGTTGAATTTTCTGACTGACTGACAGGCATTACACAGGAGTAAATGCAATACACAATATAAAGAATAAATTAGAATACAACAAATATGCCAAACTACTACAACTAAAATATAAACATTAGAGATTGTATGGACCCAGTTTAGAGGTGAAATGCTGACCCCTATTTCTTTGGAGCAGGTGGCTCGCAATTACACATTGAACCTTTTAAATGTTTCAAGGTTGAATTGGCACGTTAGGATGTAAGCGACATTTAAAACTTGAGAGACTGAGATACATTTGATCAACCTACAGTATGTGAGAACAACATATCAGGTGATAGAATAAGTGCAAGAAGTATGTTATTTATGTTTGGGAAGGCTTCATTAAAGCGGCAGTGCGCGTGCAGTTTGTGTGCATAAAACAATTGGAGTTGCCGTTTAAAAAAACACTGCATAGTAATGTAACATAATGGAAAAAACTGTTTACATGTTATGATCGGAGGCCTGTACTACGAAGCAGGATATGGGGCTAGCGAGGTGACTTCAGGGTTAAACCTGGATTTTCTGTCCTACGACGGTGGTTCACTTCTTATCTGGGTATATCACCATGGTAACTTATTCTGCACACCTAACCTGCTTCGGAGCAAAGCATCGCTGCTGACCAGTCACAGCTTGGTGCGCAGATCGTAAGATAATACAAAGAAGATAAAGGTTATATAAAGTCATGATCCAGGCTAAAAGCAACACAGTTTAAACTGCCAAATGCAGGAAGAAGAGCTGGCTAGCAAATCTCCGACTGTGTGAATGCATAAATTAACAGGCTTATAATATCACTGCGCTATATGGGGCGTGTATCCGACAAAAATTACATGTGTGTATCGTGTTAAAATAATGTGTTGCTTAGATGTCTTATGGCGTATAACAATATTTTAGTCTTGTTGTTTAGCTGCAAAGTCGGTGGTGTGAAACGGACAAAGAACATAAATCAAAGTGGTAAATAGGTTTCCGTTTGTATCTCATAAACACCCGTACTTAAAAAAAGTACATAAAAGTACTCGGAGCAAAGTAACGCAAGGCAATGTATTCAGTCTGCGACTCCGATGTGTCACACCTCATATAGCCTACATTCATTTTACATTCACGAAATACAGAAAAAGACCTGGTACCAAAAGTGAGTCAAGTCTACTATGTGTAGGATTAGGACGTTTCTGACTTTGGCTACATTAGCCGCTACTAGCACCCAAGTGGCCAAGTTGCGTTGTGGGTAATTTAGTCGCCAGGTTTTTAGAAAGAAGAAGAATGCATGGAATATAAAATGACAATGTCTCTAGATCTGCTGTATCAGGTTTTATGCTGAGAGAGAGAGAGAGAGAGAGAGAGAGAGAGAGAGAGAGAG
>CALSCE010000020.1:1088977-1113040 GCA_943593645.1 Bovichtus variegatus | reverse complement strand
GAGAGAGAGAGAGAGAAGACTGTGTGAGAGAGACTGAGAGAGAGAGAGAGACTGAGACTGGATAGCGAGCGCTGCAGTGACATTAAGAGACATATGTACAGGTGATGATAGCTAGTCGGGATCAGTGCACTGAGCAGGATGTTGACACCGGGGTTTCTCGCCACCCACTCCCCACCTCAACCCCCGTCAAGTCCACCTCCTCTCCCTTAATCCCCCTCCCTCGATAAGCCACTCGGCTCCCCCATACACACACACACACATCCACCCTGCTACCCATCTACCCTCAAAATCCGCTCCCGTGCAATCTCCTGCGCATCAGCTGCCAAATGAAGTTCCTCTTTAGAAAAAAAAAAACTTGGCTGTCGAATCGCCTGAGGCAGCGTGGCTGGCGGCTAAGGCAGCCCTTGTGTTGAAGCCAATAATCCAGCGTCAGGGCTTCAGGTGCGCAGAGAGCTGTGATTGACAGGGCTCGATATGAGGCCCTCGCCTCACTTGACATTTGGGTTTCATAAGGTCTGGAACAAAAGGCAGGGGCAAAATAATCAGAGAGGGGCGCAGGCAAATAAATCTGTTTATTCCTCTTCACCTACCCCCCTCCCTCACCTCTGCACCTCCCCTGCTCGCCCACATCACGGCTCAACCCTTGGAGGGGAAAGAGGGAGGGCATGATATTACCTTTTCTGAGCCTTAGTGGATTCACGCCGACGACAGCAGGTCACTTTAGGCCCTGTGCTTACCTGAGATATTAGTTTGTATGTGTGGTAGATAGAGATGTGTATTTGAATGGCTGAGGCCGTGTGCATGTGTGCACAATCCTGTGTATGTATGAGGGAGAGGCAGAGACAACAGGACAGACGGACAGACAGAGGCAGCCAGACTGAGGAGAGAGGATTGATGTGGTGTCATATTGTGGATAACCATTTGTCCGCCTGTGTGTGTTTGAGCAAGGAAAAATAAAAGATGAAACAATGATAGAAGTCCTCCTTTATCGTGTTAAAGCAGCACAGCAGCTTTAAGACGCAATTAGGCACACATATGATAACAGATCTAATCCATAGTTATAAGAGATGATTAGAAATTCTGAGAAAGAGAAGAAATATGAAGTTTAATGCATCAAAGATGATTAAGATTTTCAAAACCGTCAGTTGGTGCAGCTAAATGACTGAACGCAGTGGTTAAGCAAGCTGCTGACCCAGCAACAGCGTGTTTCATCTACCCACACTGAATATCTGCTCACTGCTGCAAATGGTCTCTGACATACTGTATACACTCACAGAAGGATGTGTGTGTGTGTGTGTGTGTGTGTGTGTGTGTGTGTGTGTGTGTGTGTGTGTGTGTGTGTGTGTGTGTGTGTGTGTGTGTGTGTGTGTCTGTGAGGGAGAGCGAGAGGAATAAATCCTAGTTATAATAAATTGTATTTAAATGTACTCAGCAATGTGTGTCTTGGACTGTAGACAAATAAAGCAAACATGTCATGATTCTGATTCTAGCTCCTTCAAGTCATTTTACATGTCTATTCCGCTACAATTCAGAGGCAAATATCGTACTTAACTACTACTACTAGTTACTAGGTACCTACTAGTTACTTCGCAGATTCTAGTTGTTAATACAAATTACAATAAAACAATTGTTATATAAATAGAAGACGAAACTTTAATGATCCGTGGATGGAAATTCAGGCTACCCAGCAGTATATGAAGTAAATAAAATTGGCTCCACGTTTACCACCTGCAACGTTAACGTAATGTGTACACATTAAGGCATCAATAACTATAATTCAATTATAAAATATGTATTATTCTGAAATGTGCCATTATGCATAATGAGTAGTTCTGGTAGTATATTTTGATGCTAACGCATTTGTACTTTTGTGCAGCACTTTTATTTGTAGCACTATGGTATTGCTACTTTTACTTAAGTAACAGGTCTGAGCACTTCTTCCACCACCGCCAAGCTGCAGGTGCATCAGTCTATAAAACCTTTAAAATATGTATCAAACAGGTCCTCGAGACAGAAGGGGGTTGAGAAATCCTAATATACCCCACCTTTTGTAGCAGTAATAGTAATTCAAATTGAAGTTCATTAAGTGTGTACAATATTTTGTCTACCCCTAGGCCTATATGATTTACATCCTATACAAGCAAGCACAAGTGCCTACAAGGGAGCTCAATGAGAATTTAATTGCAGGGTTGTGAGTGCAATCTGTGGACATAATAGCAGACTGTTTTAATAGGCGATTCAATTAAAAACAGGAACAACATGAGACACCTCGGGGCCATATGTTCGCTTCTGCCTGGAAGTCTCTATATTTAAAAAAAAAAAACATAAGTCAACAGATAGTTTCCAGATTAATCCCTGTGACATCTTTTAGTACCATACCGAGCCCCCACGTGGGGAGTCTGCATAAAGTGCATCCTGCTGGAGGTGATTGGACAACATATCGATGATTGGCAGGTGGACGGAGCTCAGTATGTACACTCATCTGTCGCTATTGGCCGCCTTTAATGGCTACTCCTCCTTCAGACCACACACCATTGGCTTCGGCGGCTTCGCGGAGGAACCGGGAAGTTGTAGTTCTTTATAGCAGACGCACATCTGTAGTGCTTATTATCGACTAATATGAATTAAACTACACGTCCCGACGTCACGCTACGGGCTCTTATAATTGTTGTGAATATGTAATTGCGCTCGTACGACTGGTTGCTTCTAAATTTGGCTTCGCGGTGGCAGGCTGCTACAGTCGGTGAGGTGGTCGCTCCGCCGCTGCTGTGAGGATGTCAACATCAACGGAGGCTGTAGGAAATGAACCGATAAATGCGTGACGACGGGACGCCCTGGAGAAGCTCAGTCGCGGACAAGCAAGGTCACGATGTGTCAAAAGTCGATGCTTTGTAGGGAAAATCAGAGAAATTAGAGGATTCGCTGTTAGTTCAGAGGGAGAATATTAAGCTTAGAATAACGCGCAGGAGATTTTGGAGAACACTGAGACAACTGCTGCTTTGATTATCAAACTGAATGGACTTTTGAAATACTGTCTAAAAGCATGACGGCCAGCCTAAGGTCCCGGGATGTTTCAACTCTTCACGGAACCTGCACGTAGCCCGCGCACCGGCCATTGACTGACCTTTTTACGCACGGGGAGAGATCCGTGCCCACACAATTTGTTTTCGTGTTTATGTGGACGAACTTTGCAATACATTTTTAATGATTCGAGATCTGAGCAAGATGTACCCCCCGGCACGGCATCCGGTAAGTAAAGAGCAGTATCAGCCAAGGCAGTATGTCAAAACAGCGCAGATTAACAGCCGCGCGCCTGATGCGTAATCAGTTTAGAGTTTCCGTGCCACTGCGCGCTCGCACGGACAATTGCGCTCATTGTCAAACTGCTGCAGCTGTGTGTGTGTCTGTGAATGAGCGTGGGTTAACGTGTAAGGAGACTGAGTGAAACCAAAAGGCCATCCGTATCACAGAGGGGCCTATTGTTATCTACAGTCTTGCCTGTGTATGTGTGTGTCGTGACACTGAACTTTTGTGGCTCAGTTCTTCCTCTCTCCCCTCCCCCCCACGCGCCGTTTGGTTGGGGTTGAGGTCCCCCACCAGCCGGGACAGCAGTTAAAGTTCACCGTTACCGAGTCCTGCGACCGGATCAAGGAGGAGTTCCACTTCCTGCAAGCCCAGTATCACAGGTGAGAGTTTGGATGGAGCGTGACATGGAAACATCTGCACATCAGCAAAATAGTGACGAAAAATACAAATGAAACGTTGTAACTTTGCATGTGGCTTAATGTGTCCAAAGTAGCTGCAACACTTAGTTGATTGAATATTGTAAGGGGAATTTTCAAACGGTAGATTAATCGATATTAAAAAATAATCGTTCCTTGCAGCCCTAGTTAATATTATAAACTGAAACCGCCTGTCCTGGGATGTTAACCTCCCTTGCACTAGTCAACTATGAATCACACAGTGTGGCCAAAAGGTTTCAGGAAATGCATGATGCAACGACCTGAAATACAAGACAGGAACTCATTTGGTGTTAAGGATTTGATTGAGAAATAAAACAAATCTAGTTTGAGCTAAATATCCATCTGGAGATCCCATGAAATGCTTCTCCGCGGACCCTCCGTAGAGCCAACATGCTGGCACATTTGTCTCAGGTCCATCTATCGCTGGTGACTAACCACAGGTAAAGCCCATCAACCTTGGTAAGCACGTCTCTGCAAACGCAAGTGGTGTGAAATACTTTTTTAGCCGACATGATGAAGTGTGAAATACATTGCTTGGGGGCAGAACCATAAGCACGATACCAATGCATAATAATCGCCCACCTCTGGCCTCTTTGTAATTATTGCCCAATCACCTGGTGAGATGAACCAATGCTGGCCAATCCTGAAGCTGAGTGAGCTGAACCAAGGATGGTGTCTGCTGCATGCGTAATATTGTGATCAAACTGCTGCATACGCATGAAATCCAAACTGCAGGGAGACGCTTCTTTGGTTAAAAAAAAAAATTTAAAAAAAAAAGGAAATAAGGGTCGGTTAGATATACACGCTGAATACACATCATCTTTGGAGATTTTTGTTTTTCTGGATGTTAGGCTTTATTTAGAAGGAAGTAAAGAAACTTTCTCTGAGCTTAAGTCATTTGTCTTAATTGTCCAATCTCCCGTCATATGTAATATTATTTCAAATATCTGGAAAAGCTTATTGACTTTCAAAAAAACCTGTTAGCTGAGGAAAAACCTTGAGGCTTCTGGGTTGATGAAACCATCCGTACACTGTCAGAAAAGCATCATCATCAAGCTCAAATCAAGGTTTATGTTAAAGTATCAAAGATCCAAATTTTAACTTGTGGTGTAAAAATTCTTCAGCTGATTCTATAATTTGTATTTCAGTCACTTGCAAAAATGTCTCTATTTGTCCGTATTTGGCATGTCAGCATCCTGACTTTACCTGCAACATTGTATGTCTGCCCATTTTCTCATAAATGACGTGTACAGAAGATTGCTGTAGTAATAAAGTTTAAGGCTTTCCAGTAACAGACAACAGTTTGAAAGAGTTCAGCTTTTGTGTAACCACAGTTGTAAAATGGATCCCTATTATATGGCTGCTTTTTGTTGATGGTGCATCCACTCACACTGTAAAAGATATATGATGAGGTTTGTGTGGTTGTTTATTGATCCATTAATTACTGCCCTGCACCTGCTGAGTAAGTGTCTGTGTCTGCAGAGGAAACCGGCGTGATCCTTTCTTTCTTCATTGCACTCAAATTTAGAAATGCAAATTTAAAGTAACAGGATGTAGTCAGTTTTCTGCAGGTGATTTTCTCAAAATTATATTTTGTGAATTAGTTTCATGTGAGAAAACATTTGTAATCTTTTACTTTCAAACGTGTGTGTGTCACTTCATACACTAACATAACATTTTCCTTCTGCCTACAGTCTGAAATTGGAGTGTGAGAAACTGGCCAGTGAGAAAACTGAGATGCAGAGACACTATGTCATGGTGAGTCTCAGTAAACGTGTGTGTGTGTGTGTGTGTGTGTGTGTGTGTGTGTGTGTGTGTGTGTGTGTGTGTGTGTGTGTGTGTGTGTGTGTGTGTGTGTGTGTGTGTGTGTGTGTGTGTGTGTGCCCATCAGTATATTTGGTGTGTACAAAAAGAGGAAGAGAAAAAGATACGTTTGTTTGACCCTGCTTTGATCTTTGTTTTTTTTAGTACTACGAAATGTCATATGGACTCAACATCGAGATGCACAAACAGGTAGGAAACGTTTTTTACTCCAAAGACGAAAAGAAGTAAAACAATTTTAAACCACACTGAAATGCATATGGTTCAAAAATGAACATGAGTTTTACAGTTTAATTTTGAAATCTGCAGTTGCAGTTAAATTCTACATTATGTATACTGGCCAAAGTCCTGTGAATTAGAGATTATATATTTTATATCACCAGCAGTGCTAAAAGGTTATCACTGGAAAGGCCCAACTGCAGTCACTTGATGGCAGCTTTGAATTGTAAAACCAAAATATCTCAGGTTTTAAAATGTCCTCCATGCTTTTTGAGGCCCCATGTTTTATACAAACTGGCAAGACATAACAAACATAAGTTCTCATTGTTTTTATCTTAGTATTTTGCTTTCTTCACCTTTTTTTGGTCAACAAATTGTTAGCCCCAGTTTGGGCCTGTCATGTTTGACATTGGAGCTACAGCGCTAAGCATCTGATTTCCCTAAAAATATCTACCTGGTGATCTTTGAAAAACCCAAAAGGTCATTTTATACTTTCCACTGACCTTAAGACTATTTATTTTTCTTCTGCGTGTTAAATATGATTAATCATGCAACAAACAAATCTGTTACTTAATCCAAACAAAGATAGTAGCCTCAAATGACATATCTCCTTGCTCAATTTGCACGTGAACCAAAATTAAAAACTGTATTATCCGTATTGGTATATATTGATGTTTCGTTCTAATATTTTATGCTTTCATGCAAAATAACGCATTCATCTTTTTCTTGTGTTTGACAAAAAGAGCCATTTCTGGCTGCCTATATCAGGAAATACAGTCACAACTTGACAAACTGGTTAAAAAAGTGCAACATACAGAATCTTTTTTTCATCCAGAGATGGTTAGAAGATTCTTTGAAGATTCTGGAAATACCTTCAGCACAGCGGTCAGTTTTATCAAACAACCTTCTGGGTTTTTCAAAGATCGCCGGGTAATTATTTTTAGGAAAACTGGATGCTTAGCTGTGACTTGAATGTAATGGTAAAGCACGAGCGGCACAAACTGGAGCTCGTGTGCTTTGTGAGGTTGAATAGTAATTCAACGTGTGAATAATGATTTCATCAGTTTAATTGAACGAGAAAATGGGCTGAAAAATGACTTGAGTGAGTGAGGATTTGGCCTTTAACGAGCCTTTACATTACTGCTGCCTTTTTTTAAATGTGGAAGGTCATTAGCATAAATGTCTGTGTTAACCACACATGAGCTGCCAGGCTAAATGGGCCACAGCTAACCAGCTAAACGTTAATTTCCAGAGAAATGGTGTGTGTAGTGTGTGTGCGTGTGTGTGCGTGTGTGTGTGTGTGTGTGTGAGAGTATGAGGGGAAGTGATAAATGCTCGGCCTTTGTTTCGCTGTGTGTGTGTGTGTGTGTGTGTGTGTGTGTGTGTGTGTGTGTGTGTGTGTGTGTGGCAGGCAGGGTATCTGTATAACAGCCTGTATGTATACTGTACATGTTTACATAGTATGTGTGTGTGTTTGTCTGTATTTGTCTGTATGCACACTGGCGTTGTTTATTTAGTTAGGTGTGTACTATTTGTGTGTTTGTGTGCGTTGTATGTGTGCATGTGCTCATATATTGTAGGCCTTTACTTGAGTTTGTGTTGGTCTTTGTGTTTGTTTTTGTTGGTGTGCGTGTGTGAAAGTTGCACACACATACTGCTTTTTACTACCACACTAATCAGTATCAGCAGAAATATGGGATGTCTACTATAAGCCGTGTGTGTGTGTGTGTGTGTGTGTGTGTGTGTGTGTGTGTGTGTGTGTGTGTGTGTGTGTGTCTATTGGGAGAAAGGGAGAATAAATATAAAGAGATAAAATGTGGCCTGTGGCTTTGTGTGGTGCCCAATGATTTCAGTATTGGAGAGTGAATCCCTAATTTCTGCCAGCTGTGTGTATGGTGTGTGTATGGTGTGTGTGTGTGTGTGTTTTGGAATCAAATGATTTTGATGTGCAGGCTGTGTTTGTGTGAACTTGTACACCAGCGTGCATGGGCGGTAATGTGTGTCTTCTATCCATTCGATATCATGATACGACGTGTGTGGCTCGTTGAGTGGATGCCGAGATTGAAGAGTAGGGGGTGGAGGTTGTGGTGTTGGTGGTGGTGATGTTGTCGGGGGGGTTGTCGAGCTTCAGTCCCATTAAGGCAGTCAACCTCCGCTACCAAGCGAATTGCTAATATTGCTTGTTTAGCATTTTCTGAGGGTAATAGGCCCATTGATTTTTGGCTCTGCTCTGTTTTATTTACACAGAAGG
The DNA here is from genome assembly GCA_943593645.1 of Bovichtus variegatus. NCBI lineage: Eukaryota > Metazoa > Chordata > Actinopteri > Perciformes > Bovichtidae > Bovichtus > Bovichtus variegatus. The sequence continues at coordinate 1,105,006 of CALSCE010000020.1, read as the reverse complement.
GCTCTGGTGCCCTCGTTAAAGAGAAATTGACTCATAGATGGAGGAGAGGACGGGGGGGGAGTCGGAGAGGAAGAGAGAATGGATAAGGCGGGAGGAGCGTACGAGGGGTGTAGAGCATGGGACTGAGCTGCGAGAGGACAGCTAATCAATTGCAAATTAGTGAGGCTGAAAGAGAAATAAAGCAAGCGAAGAATTGGGAGAAAAAGGGACGGAGGAAGGAGGAGAAAGTGGTGAAAAAAGGAAGTAATAAGACATTTTGATACCGAAGACTGGCAGTGTTTTCAACAAGGTCTGACAACTCATTTTACAGCAGTGGATAGGGAGCCATTTGTTTCATTTCGAGGATTTTGGTCACGTAATGTCTTACTTCTAGAAAATGCATTTAGAACAAGATTAAAAGCACGTCGGAACCTTTGAATTACAGTAAATATGATTTTAAATGACAGCCTAGTAACTATTTCTTAATATTTTCTGATGGTTTACAAATGTAAAACGTTCATATAAAGCAATTTAAAAAATCTTCAGCTTCAGCTTTTACTTTAAATGTAACTTCTGTCTGTAACAGGAGGTGAAAATGGTGGCAGTCTGGGGAAAACTGGGACCCACAAGGGGTTCACAAGATTAGTCTAAGCAGTCTCGAAATGACCAATGGAATAGTTTGACATTTGTTGGAAATACACTTATTCTTTTCTTTGCTGAGAGTTATATATACCATTCCTGCATCTGTCACGTACATATAAAGCTACAGACAGCAGCCGGTTAGCTTAGCTTAGCATAGAGACTGGAAACAGGGGGAAACCGCTAGCCTGGCTCTTTCAAAAAGTAACAAAATCCACCTACCAGCTCCTTGTTAAGCTCACTAATTAATAACACTTTGTATCTTGTTCCGTTTGTCCGAACAGAAACCAAACATTTCATTTGGTCTCCTGCAATTGGGTCATATCCCCTTTGTGCATGAGTCAGCATTGTGGTTGTTTGCTAGAAGCTGTCATAAATTGACTTTTTATCAAGTTTCAAAAACATTTTTACCATACACTTTTTAGGTCTTGGTCTATATAGCTGTACATTTTAACTGAAAGAAGAATTTTAGTCATTGGATGTCTGGATCTGAAGTTATCTCAGAAACAAGTTGAGCAAATGTTAGCGGTTAGCTCGCACCCTCTCTGCCGGGGAAACACAGATTTTTGAATTTATAGACATATGCAATTGTGACATTTGGCCACACATTGATATTACTTCACATTTTAAAGTAATTAGAATCCAAAAAGAAACAAGTAGCATATTTATTTGTGTTTTCATTTATGTTTGCTCATTATGTAAAGACTGAATGCTCTCTTGTATATAATCAATCAAGACACCACTACTAACCCTGTAAGGAAGAAGAGGGGGTTTTTTGAAAAACTTTAATAAGGTGCAAAATTACTGCATCATTGACATTAAGCACTCATTTTGCAGTTTGAGCTGTTTGCAGCCTGTCTGCATGGCGCCCTTTGTTTTCCCTCTCGCCCTTCCCTCCCTCCCTATCTAGTGGTGTCTTTCACACACACATACATACAGTCACAAGGGAATACAGCCTTTATACGGTGGGGTCCATTAGGTGTATTAGCTGGTGGTGAAAAGTGGTGCTGATGTGGTGCTTACAAAGCTCCACAGGGGAGATGGACATTTGATCTTCTATCTGACCCAGTCTGACTCCAGGGCTCCTGCCTGATCTAATTTCTTTGTTGTTAGGTGTTAAAGTGAGAGGATTTGAACAGTTTTTTTCATACTATGGGAAACATCTTTGGTGATAAGTGGTTATTGCTGGGGTTTTATCCTGTTATCACAAAGAGAGTACTGCAGTCCATAAGCTAAAATATATCAAGTAGCTGCTCTCAGGTAAATAATGAAAGCATATTCAGTGGCAAGCTCTGCTGTAGCCCTTTTTTCTCTTCATAAAAGTCAAGCTCAGCAGATCACACCATTTATTGCATGTTGTTGATCTGATCACAAGGGGGAAACCATAAAATAAGAAGCTTGATGTTGTACAGCTGCTTACTGATTTTTCTCTTTTTTAACTGGAGGAACATTTTCTCCAGCGACTCACACAAAGGGTCAAAGAGAAATTCAGCGCACATGATCTCGCCTTTGAGGTTACTGGGCTTTATGTGACCACAGAGTCCTCTAATCTAGCAATAAGCTCCATGGATCGACCTGAGCTTGAGTCCTAACCTTAGTGGACTCTCTGGTAAGTCGTTTCTTGTTATTTATTCACTGTCGAGACGGTGACAGGTCCAGGTCAAAGTCGAGGCCTGCTCGCTGCAGAAAATAAAATCTCTAGGTTTTCACAAACCACTGGACACTTTTTGAGAAAAAAAGGAGCACTGATTTTTTTGCTTTGGTCTCTGTAGTGTGAACAGACGTGTTGGCCAAACAGGCTGACATCCCCCGCACTCTGGCCGACAGTCACAATTGTCTGCCATTGATGTAAAATGTCACCTGAAATTGGTTGTGTTGCCTCGTGGAAAAGCATCTCTATTTCCTTTTCTGCTTCAGTGCTTTCGTTTCCTTGTCTCAGGGTCAACTCAGGGTCAACTCTTTAAAATGTATCGACTGTAGTTGTTAGTGGAGATCTGCATCTTTACTTTTTTCTTTACTTACAGCTTTACCCTTATTTAATGTTTGTCTGACAGTCTTTCAAAAATACAAATATTGTCATTTAAAGTACTATATTGGTGGGTTTGCATGTTTTACAAAGTGTTTGGGGGCTGCAACTGCTGATTATTGTCATTATTGATTCATCTGTTTAATATTTTCCCAATGTATCGACTAATGGCTTGGCTATAAAAATAGATAATAAAAAAAACACCCAAAGGTAATTAGTTTAATGTGGACCTGCAAATATCCACATTTCAGAGGCTGTAACTTCTACTTTTTTTTGGGGTATTTTTTCGTAAAAAAATTACTTAAACAATGGATTTTTTGTTGAGCGACGAAGCATTTTAGCTCTAAATTACATATATTTTACTTTAAAACCATTAAGAAAACCATGCAGTTGTGTTCCAGACAGTTTTTCTTCTTTTCTGTACAATGTAAGAATTACTTTGCAGATAATAAACAGACAGAGCAGTTATTTAAACCATCACAAAGAGCGTAAAGTTTGCCACGTAAAGTCAATACCACTTTGCTGCGCAATAACAAAAGGAATGAAAACCCCATCGGTCTCCCTCCTCGTTTCCTGTCAGCCTTCTAATAGAGGTATAAAATTCCCCCCAAATACTTCAAAATCAATATTAATACGTATAGAGCTATAGCAACTTCAGGAGCTTGATATGTGATGTTGTTCTAACTGTGGCGTTGCTGAGCAGCAGTCTTATGTCCACACAGCTCATACGGCCTGATCCTCACCTCTGTAGCTGTCTGCCATCTATTTACTGTGTCCTTGAACAACATCCTTTATGCTAGACCAGAGGACGCAGCTATTTTATTCATTCACTTCTTAAGGTGCACTTACTGAGCATACAGGCCTATTTTCCCCTCAACACATCACACGAGTTACCATTGAGCAAGGCACGTAAACCCCAACCAACTAATATACAGTGTAGTTTCTGAGAGGCTAATATGTACCTGGCAGCTCCCCGGTGTGTATGAATGTGAAGCAGAACCGAGCTGAAAAAGGGCATGTGTGCACAGCGAGTCTTCCCTGGATAAACGTTAAATATAAAATGAAAATGTCAGTGTTTTAGGTTGTCTGTGGGAGTGTGAGCGGCTGCAGCACTGTGTTAATCACAGGTAAGTTGAACTGCAACCCTCCCTCGAGTTTCCCATCTGCTTGACGCTAAATGGCTCCCGAAGTCTACTGATAGCTGGTGCTCAGACATCCTGTGTCTTACAAAATACATTTTCAAGATCTACATTTATTGCCTCTGAAGTCTTGTCTAAAAAGCTCAGCACAACACTCGGTAATAAAAACACATCATCAGAAAGAATGAGTGCCATTAGATGTGAAAGATGTTTAAGAGTACTTTCTGACAGATAGTTGTCAGTAAGTGAATCATCGAGTGTGAACATTGACTGAATCAATGTACTCAGTGGAATCTCTTCAGTACATTACCTCTCAAATCTGTGTGAATTACTGCACATGTCTGCAGGGTGAAGTTATGCTTCTGCACTTGTGTTTGTTTTTTCTGTCTGTGCTGTCTGGATGAGGAGATCATGGCTGCATGTGCTACTCGTCTATTCTGCAGCACACTCTCATCTGGCCAAACCTTGCTGCTTCATTGGCAGAGCACGCCTCTTATGCATCAGCAATATAAAAGTAAATGTTCTGCTGATCTGTAACACTAAATATATATGAGTAAACTTTAAAAAATATATAATTAACAATATTTTACTGTTTGCATCTAGTGTAAAGGCAGGTCCTCTTGACTTCTTGCACTTTGACATTTCCTGTGTGAAATTTGATCTCCAGCGTGCGCCTTTTTTAAACGATTAATCAATTAGTCGAATGACAGGAAACTAATGGCGCTCAGAAGTACTGGCCAAAGGAGGTCCCAAAAGTGCAGAAATACTTTGAGTTGAGTAGGATCCCGGCAGGGCCTGGAGATTTCCTCCAGACAATCCAGTCAATGCAGTCTTTAGCTCCTGTAGAGACACCGGGCGGCCCAAATCTGCTGCTTCATGTTCTTGGAAGGTGGGTAGATCCATACCTTGCAAACATGTATGATCTCTCTGGGAATTAAATATGTTTAAAATGTGTCCCTTGCTTCTGAAACCAGACCTTTTAATAGGGGATTGAGTCAATGAAAGCCCTGGATTCACACTGTTTCAGTTTTAGAGCTAGAAGCCTGCTGGGTTTCAGTATTAATAATAGACTGATATTTATAGCAAAAAAGGGTATACGCCTATATCATGATTTATTGGGAGAATCCAAGCAATTCTATGAAAAAATGGGACATTCAGCACCCCCATGTTGACCGGGTGGAATGATCCTTTGTTTCATAACCACTTTTTCCTGCCACTGTGACGATTTAACTGTGAGACTGGCCATCAAATCCGGCTCCTCAGATCGAATAGTCGACTATTCGCTTTCACCGCTAGAAAACACTGCTGTACATTTTGGAAGTCAAATTCCTTGTAAAATCGGTACCGCAGGACAGCCCCAGAGTTCTCCGACCATTGTGCTTGCAGGTCACGTGACCTCTGGAGGAAAGACTTTGATATATAGTTTTAGTCTTACAAATAAAGGAATTGGTGTGTTTCCTCGTGTGCCATTTAGTGGGTGGTTTTGCGCAAGTCTGTGTCTTCTTTTCTGTGTTTGTGTTTGGATTAGAGTTGCACTACTAGCACTCCCTTTGGGACAGTAGATCAGGCAATTTCCTGTTAAAAAATATCCTACCTGATGTGGAGAGAGAGAGTGCTGTATAATCTTTAAAAGCCAACCCTTGGGTTCAGTAAAAACATCTGATGAATACAGAGAAGGCTGTGGAGGTGTGCACCTGCCTGTGTGCACATGGTTGTGTTTATGTGTACCATCCTGCCGCAGTGTTGTGTGTGCTTCTGTCTGAAGGGTTTGTATCAGTGTGTGTCTGCAGGTTTGCTCTCATGGCCTCCGGGGGCTTCTGTTATTACTGATACCAGAGCAAAGTTCACCTCTGTCAAGGTTATATACATGAAAGAAGCCCTTGACATGTAGCTTCTTCTGCATTTGTGTTGGACTTGGAGGAATTATCTCAGTCCTTGATGGCTTTTTCAGTGGCTGGCTCTTAATCTGGCTGATTGAGTTGACAAAAATCTCACGCTTCCCTTCAGCAGTCTGCTCAAGACAGACTCCTCTCTGTACTCCTCCAAATTCTCAAGAGGAGAACATCTTGGGTTTGTATTTAAAAATCATCCATTAGGCTGGTGTTGATTGAGGTTCAGAGATACTGAAAGATGTGTAGTAAAGCCCGAAACTTGTGTTTTTGAGGATGATACTGATATCGATATTTGAGTCATCAGATAACAAGAAGTTGAACTGTCATGAACTATGTACTAAATCTTGCTGACGAAATGGCTCTTAAATAGTCTTTAAAAAGTCACAAATCTTGCCATAGCAGTGGTTCTTGCCCCACATGCTAAATGTTAAGTGATTTTATTTGAAATTTGCTAACGTAAGTGACGTGATCGTTGTGGCCTTTGAGGCAGTAGAGGGAGTCTGATAAATCGTCTGGTTGCATTGTGGGTTATGTAGGCGCCAGGTTTTGACAACAAGGATGAGTGCATGGAATGAAAACATTTTTTAAAAAATGCTTAAAACAAACCAATTGTTCTGTTTTTGTCTGACAATTATTTCTATTCCATTATTCTGTCATGAATGGGTTGGACAGCAGGGTGCACAGGAAGTCTGCGACGTCTTGGAAGAAATTATACACAGAAGGATTTCCTAGCATGCAGCAGGGTTTTTCAGTACATTAACAAAATCGCTTTTGCTTCTAATACATGGGATTACAGTTTCTTAAACAACAAATTGTCTGAAGAAGCATGTGTTTGACGTATGTAAAATAACTCAAGGTTGTTGAAAAGCTAACAGCTGACTTCTCTTTAAAATCTGTGAAATCCGTGTTGGAGTCAATTGATTTGGCAGTGTTCCTGCTACTCTGTGTGTGTGTACTTTATATACGTTGATTCATAACAAAGAAGAAAACATCAGCAATATTTTATGACGCGTGTGTGTGTAAATGTATGGGGTGTGTTGACTAAAGCGTTTGATTGGAGTGATTAGGTAACCTACCTTGAGCAGTGCTTGTCTATCGTAATCTGAATCACATTAAAGATCACCTTCACTAATGATTATTTTCACTATCGATTCATCTGTTCTTGCCAGTCTATGAAATCTCAGAAATAAGGCCAGTCACAAGTGTCTTTGGATGGCAGATTTGTCCACAAATCCTCACATCCAAGAGGCAGAAACCAGAAAATATTTGGCATTTGTGGCAACAATTAATTGACTGTCAAAATAGTTGACGATCGGATAATGAACTACTTGTTAATTAATTAGTACCTTTTAACTTGTAAATGTTAAACCATAAAGTGTTACTAACTCACTCCCTGGTTGACATGTAACCACCTACTTTTTTGTTCAAGTCTAAATTCTCTTTAGTCAGACTTTTTGGCTGACAATCAGCTTTACTTTTAACACTTAATAATAAAGTTTCAGAGAGCACTCTCTCTGTGAGGTTTGTTTTTTCAGTTTTTACTGACATTGGTGCTAAGCGCTCATTACCGTGCTGCCTGTGCACTGCATTTTCCAGAGATCTTCTTTAAAACACACAGTGTGGGTGGTACTTTGATGTCTTTTATCTTGCATTTTTCTGCGGATGAAGTTTGAGTTTCTGGTGGTTTCGCTTTTTTTTTTCATGGCCCTTGCTGCGCAGGCTATCCATCACAGTTCATCTGTTGATTAAAATGCTTAACTTAAAGGGCCTCTGTGGAGTTTTTTTGTAAACAAAAGTTACGTGTACATTCAGTGTTACTCATTAAAACACATTTTGTGTATCCTTGAGGTCTAACAAACGAGTGTATTTCCTTCCTCATAAAGCGTCGGCAAAGCCTGACTTCCTATGAGCCAAAAGACTTTTCTTGGGAAAACCCCACAAGAACACCACACATTAAAGCTTTCAACAACTGAGGATGCATCAAATTACTATTGTTTGACATGAGCTGGCCATCATGTGAAAATAATGTGGGCTATTACTTTAATTTAACACACATCACACTGAGCGTTTGTAGGTCGTGTGAAGAGGCCGACGCCTCCTTGTCTGCCGTTGAATTTGAAGATGATTGTATTGTCCGCGCCCACCTCTCTGTCTTGCAGGCGGAGATCGTCAAACGGCTGAACGCAATCTGCGCCCAAGTCATCCCCTTCCTCTCTCAAGAGGTAAGACTCAAAAATGCCTGTCACTGTGAGTTAAGAATGAGGTGGGTGAGAGAGAGAGAGACGGAGGAAGGAAGACAGATAGGACCCATAGAAGGAAGAGAAGTGTGTGGTGGATTGTGAGGCAAAACAGACAGATATGAACACACACATGATTGCACACTGCTTTTCACACACACGCACACACGCACGCACACACACACACAGATTATCCTGGGCTAATCCTTCCTGCTCGGGATAGACAGATATGCTCTGAATTTATTAAATGTCTCCCACTAACATATGCAGGAGTCAGCGCAGCTGTGTGTGTGTGTGTGTGTGTGTGTGTGTGTGTGTGTGTGTGTGTGTGTGTGTGTGTGGGTGTGTGTGTGTGTGTGTGTGTGTGTGTGTGTGTGTGTGTGTGTGTGTGTGTGTGTGTGTGTGTGTGTGTGTGTGTGTGTGTGTGTGTGTGTGTGTGTGTGTGTGTGTGTGTGTGTGACCTGCATGCACATAAAGAACACTGCGTGCACGTACAGTAGTGGGTGTGAGAGGTGTGTTTTCATACACTATGTTTATTATGGAATCTTTAGGTGAGTGTGTGTGTGTGTGTTGAGGGGTGGGAACAGCAGGAAGGAGTGAGTGTGGACTCCAAAGCTCTCCTCCAGATTAGCCATGGATTAGGAAGGTTTAGGGTGGATTAGGAATAATGGCATTAGACTGTGGTGCTGCTACACAGCCCTGAGGCCCGCGGGGAGGGGAGGCAGGGAGAGGAAACGGCTTTTTTCTGCCTTTTTTTTTTGATGCACAAGCCTCGTTTACTGGGTTTGCATCTGAAATGTAACACAATCATAGTATGATTGTGGAGCAAATCATAAATCGACTGTGTGTGTTTGTGATAGCTCTTTTGTTTTTATTTGTCTTTTTCTGATGTTATTTTCTTCTTGCAGTTTGTACATTTCTTTGACAGCAGCATAGTCAACCTACTGTATTGAAAAGTAACTGCTCAGAAATATTTGACAATTATCAGAATTGTGCCTAATACATATAATTGTTAATGTTTCACACCTTAAATAAAGAAATGATGGCATCATCCTAGAGTATCAAAAACTGTAAAGCAACTAAAGTTAGCATTAAATCCAGGGTCATAGTCTTGTTATGCTCATTCTTTGATCAGATATTTCTTGATTTAAATCATAATTTTGCAAAAATGTATACTATATTTTCTTTCGGCAAAGTTATTATATGTTCATGTTTGTCCTTTTGTTTTTTTTTTTTATTTATTTTTTTTTTTAATTTTTTTTTTTATAAAGTGTGTGACAATCACTACTTTACATGTACGCCTTCGGTGGTCCAACCACAGCAACAAAGATGTTTAACAATGTTGTGACAAAAGTAATCTTACCTCATTTTATATAATTGAAACTGTGTCTTGACAAAGCGACGTTCTAGATGTTTGTTGCATCAAGTATCATGTTACAGTGTAACAAATAAATTCTAATGTGATTCAATGAAAATCACCTGATTTGGCTGAAATGTCAAAGTAAATTGTGTCCATCTCAGGTCTATAGTTATTAGAAGTATTGATAATAATGGTTTTAGAAGCTAGTTGCCAGTATTGATCAGACTGATGGATCTTTTCATGCGTGTGAGTCACGTGCCGGCAGGTTAGACTCTGCAGAGGTGTACCTGAACTTGATGGTCGGGTTCATTTCCACACCGGATAGCTCTTTCTTCTCTGCCCTACTTTGATGTTTTGTGCTCCTGGATGAATCTCTGCTGCTCTCTCTCACCGTCTGGATCTCTCGTTCTCGCTCAATACCCTTTGGATGAGTTTGCCCTGTGAGCTGTCTGTCTCTCTGGGTGTCTGTCTCTTTCTCTCCACAGATACGTATGTCTGTTACTCTATGTTGAAGTTATTGCAGCTACACCATTTTGAGATGTGTGGGCAGAAAACTGACATATTTATGGTTATCGCTGCTGTGCCTTTAACATGTTGATTGAAAAACTGATGGACGGATCTATTCTTATCACTTTCAGCACAGAGTACATAAGTATATGCATACACAACGGGCCTCACTATAATGCATTGTAGGTGTTCATATCAGGATGTTTGGCCACTTGTCCTACAGTATATGTTGAACACATTTGCAAACATGGATCTTGAACCGTGCCAACATTTTAGCCAACATGATGCCAGAATAAACAGCAGGATTTTCCCTTCCATTATAAGACTTGGGTGCAGCGCAGACATTGGACATTTAGGGCCTTTATTTAGGCAATTAAAAAAATGTTTTATTCAATTCCAATGTCCTAATATTCTTAAGAATTAAAAGTGAATTGCTCTTTGAAAGGTTGGTCGTGCATTTGTTTAGGGTATTATATTATCATTACGTCAGTGGCATAAAATGTCTTAAAATGACATCTATTGCAATTATTTCTGGGACAATGTATCTCCCAACTAAAGTAGTTATCTTGACAGGCCTAATGGTGAGTCTCAAATTGTAAGAAGGGGCTTTTGTTTGCCAAATAAAGAGCAGCGATAACTCAGAGTTGTCTGATGGCATTTAATCTGTATCTGGTTCAAGGTACAGTAAGATGCTGTAGCTCACTCTGTTACTGCAGCCCTGGCGGAGATGTACAACAGTTTGTCAGGTTTTATGATCAGTGCACTGCCGTGTATTGATTGATAAGTGTATGTCAGGCTGTGTAATGTTACCATGTGAGACTAACAGCCGCCGTATAGCTGTGATTCAGGTTTTGATAGAGGAAGCAGACTAATGGCTCTGGATTGAAAAAAGCCTCTCTTTGATGTGAGGTGTGCAGAGAGTCTTATCTTCATTTATACCAGAGAATTGTGTAGGAGGAATAAATGTGTTGTTGTAGTTCCTTCTGTTTGTTCATAGAGATCATCATCTTTATAATCCCCTCTGTAAAAATCCAGATGTCTGAATTAAACAGACCTGCTTTCCCCGTCTCAGTCGCGGCTTCAATATCTCACGTTCCCTCATATGTCTGTCTGTCTCTCTCCCAGCATCAGCAGCAGGTGGTGCAGGCGGTGGAGCGGGCCAAGCAGGTCACCATGGCTGAACTCAACGCCATCATAGGAGTGGGTGTATTACACCACACACACACACACGCACACACACGCACACACGGTGGAGACACCGGGGAGCTTTTTTTGACAGCCTCCTGGATCCATCTTTTTCATATAGATCACATCATCACATCTGTCACATGGATGTCTATGTTGTAGTTATACTATGTGGTTTATTCTGTACACACGTCATCTATTGCACGTCTGTCCGTCCTGGGAGAGGATCCTCCTCAGTCTCTCCCTGAGGTTTCTTCCATTTCCCCACTTTAATTGTGGGGTTTCTTTTAGAGAGTTTTGGAGCGGGTCTAAGTACAGAGAGTGTCGTATCCTGTACAGTCCGTAAAGCCCACTGAGACACTGAGACTGAGAGTTTTAAAAATGTGCCTTTCAGTATTTGTTCATCAAAGCAGAGTGTTAAGTGTTAAGTGTTTTTAGTATTTCCAAAAAGCAGCTGTTGATTGCTTTCTGCAATAGGTTCAGAGCTGTGGATTTACATCTGCATGCAGATATCATTGAACCAGTTTGATCTCAATACAGAATATAAGTATCGCCGTATAGGTCTAATGATAGTTAACCAGGAATTGCAGCACAGACATGACAAAGATAATATGTTTGAGGTAATTAAGACACAGTGTCACAAGTTCGTCTACCAGAGAGCACTGACAAGTTTATTTTTCAAACGCCTCCAACACATCTTGTTACATTTAAATAACTACATTTCAGGGATCCACAGAAATGTTAATTTATTTTAAAATACTTTAATAAGAATAATAAAAATAAAAAAAACTCCTGCACACTGTTTTGCTTACTGATTTAGTCTGCTCCATCCTTCATCAGGACATTGAAACATTGTAAATAAAAAAACAACCTGCAGTAAGCGAGAGTTTTTTCATTTTTATTCACATTGTGCTTTCTAACACACCTGCTACATGTTCAGGTGCCCAGAGACCTTTAAACCTTTTGTGAGGATACATATTGGTATCACCTCTTAATATCCAGTCCTGCTTATGGCTCCACATGTTGTGCTCCAAATGGTCTTTTTTTTGTCCCTCAGTTCTCCTTGCTGTCCGTCTCTCCGTTACAGCTTCTTTTTTGTCTCTGAACATGCAAAGTGCTTCAAGTCAAAATGCATCATCACACTAAACATGATTTCTGTGTGTGGTTCAGCAGCAGCAGCTCCAGGCTCAGCACCTCTCCCACGGCCACGCCATCCCCGTCCCACTCACACCCCACCCAGCGGGACTGCAGCCCCCCCTGCCCCCCGGGGCCAGTACTGCCAGCCTGCTGGCTCTGTCCTCCGCCCTGAGCCACCAGCTGCCGCTCAAAGACGAGAGGAAACACCACGACAACAACAACGAACATCCGAGAGGTAAGGCCTGCTCTGCAAGTGTTGATGTGTGTCAATATTCATTACAAATTGCACAAACTTGTGGTGTTTTATGTCATTCATAAGCAGATACTGTGTTCAATAGACATACTGAAGCTTTTACCTTTTGTTCAGTTTATGACCCCAAACTAATTTTACATGTCTGGAATATTCAGTCAAAGTTATGAATAATACCACCACTTGTACTGGCTGATGGTTAATTGCTAGTACTCTGAATGAACAACAGTTAAAGTAATTAAAAACTGATTTGTCATTATGCTGTTTTAATTGGCCTAATAGGGAGTGATATACACAACCACCATGTTGCCTCTCTTCTTCTGCACACACAGAACGCCTCTGCTAATTCTTCTGCGAGCTGACTTAGAGCTCAAGCATTTAATTACAGTTCATAGAGACTGTGTGTGTGTGTGTCTGTGTGTGTGTGTGTATGATAGAAACAGTGTGTGCCAGCTCTTAATTACTCTGTTGCAGCATGACTGTGAGTGTTTTTACTGTGCAGTAGAGCAGTTAACCTTGCCCTGTAGCTGCAGTAAAGCTAACAGCTGCTAACTCAGGTAATACTCACCCCCATTAGGAGTACAATCAATAACAATCCAATTTCCTCTAGCTGAGTTCCTGTGAATGGGCGTGTATGTACAGTATATAAGAGGTTTCTTTATTTGTCTTTTTAAATGCATTTGCTCTAATGAATGCTGTTGCCAGTAAGGTCACTTTGCTGCCAAACGTAGTGTCATTTTGACCCCCAGGGCTCCTTCATTTACAAATCCAGCAACTTTTCGGACAATATCCCCATCGTCAGTGTTAATATGTTGACCTTCATGTGTACATATAATCAAGGGGTGTAGGTTTAATTTGGAAATTGGGCGGGACATACATTTGGCAGGGAGTCCTGAATTTTTCATCACATTTCCTGAAATTCTACACATTATACTCAGGGGTGCCTCTTGAAAATGTATTCCCTATGAAAGAATATAATATTGGGCTCCCCCAAAACATCTCTCACTAGATGTGAATTCAATGTGAAACTAACATTTTTAGGAATCCAATAAAATCTAACAGTATTTGAAATTTTGGTCAACTTTACTCCTGTAAATTTGTCAAAAGCTAGTAATGTCCCGCTGAACACATTTGTAAAATGCGATCACAGAAGAAATAGATATATACCCCGCTATTACTTTTCACCACCGGGTTTCAGTATTTAGTTACCTACAGACCTCCCTTAACCGTAGGTAAGTATAAGAAAGGAAGCTTATGCCTCGCTGCTGCAAACTTCTTTATTATCTTTATTACTATAAGCAGTGGAATTTGATATTTGATGAAGAACTATTTAATTATTTTAAGATTAAATTACGCACTGTAAGAAATGCATTGAAGGCTTTCTTCTGCAGTGTAAGTGTACATTTAATAGAGAAATCCAGGTGTACAATCAAAGACTTTTAAGGTTTAAACACATGGAAAAGCAACAGCAAATTAAAAGGAGTTTTACTTTATACAGCATCTCAACATGGCCCCATGTCTGTCTTCTTTCCCCTCCCATATTTTACTCGCAAGTTTATGAGTATGACCTAAAAAACATGTCTTCTCCTCTCACTGATAGTAATAATAATTCATTGTAATGTTAACTAGAGGAACCCCAGGCTGTAGCCACACAGAGATATAGATAATAATAATATATATATATATATATATAATGCCAACATTAGAAGAACAAGAACGGCTGTTACCCAAGTCATAAGTAACATTAATAGCACAAAACGCTGCATGTTAAGGACCAAAGCAAACAAGCACCAATAGAAACTTTATTTGTCATCCAGTTGGAACATGAGATTTAACCCTTTGAAGAGCCGATGGAAGCCATGTTTTCTTTTAAAAACACATATGCAATTAATATCGACAAAAGTGACATGTCCCCACCATCCCTACCATAAATTACGCCCATGCATACAATGTACATTTAGGCTGCTCGCTTGTCTAAAGAGGCCTGATGATCACAGAACTCCCATTGGAAAAGTTTGCTAATGTGACCTGATGACATCCCGCGGCCTCTTCAGAACAGAGTTGATTGACAGCTTTCTTTAAACTTTGAAAATGCTTTTTGTTGCACCAGCAGCCGCTACAGTTATTCATGATTTTCTTTATACAAACGCTGTATTCTGACCGAGTATAGACAGCCAGTATAATCGTGCATTTCTGCTTTGTTTCCTGTCATGACATTTTATGCTGCAGGCATAAACAGGAAAAAAAAAAAAACAGGTTAATGTTTTAGTTTTAGATGGCATTAATGATACCTCAGGTAGTATCTTCATGAAGCAGGAGAATCACTAACAATGGCAATCCATCATTAGCCGTATTCCTCTCCCTCTCTCTTTCTCTCTTTCTCTCTTTCTCTCTGTATGTAATGTGTGCTTGTGTGTTCTCCACTATCTGTGTGTTTTGCACAGTGCATTATTGCACTTATTCCTCTGACATTAAATGCTTTAATAAGTCTTTCTTTTTCTGTCTCCTGCCCTCCGCCTCCTCAGATAGAGACTCGGTTAAGGTAAGTCTTTCCTTTCATTCTCTGTTACATACTGATGTGTTTGCTGTACATTTCTTCTCACTAAGCCTAGCTTGATAAAGTTTTTTTTAAATTAAATAATATCAACATTTCTTTATCAGGTGACACAACCTGCTATACAGCAATTTCTTCTCAAATCAGCATCACTCCCTACCACATTTCTTCATTCTTTTTCATTGTTAACATGCCTACTAGTAGCTGAAGACTAATATTTGAAATCATGTGCAAAGAACATGAAGTGAAACTCATATATGATACCTGCCTTCCTAGTTCAAAACGGTGTCAACTATGAAGGAAAAAATAACACAAAACCAGAGCCCAACATGAAATTTTTTTTTTGTTGACTTGATGTTTGTTATAAAGTCACTGTCTAAATGACTGTAATCAAAATCTGATGTTATTACCAACAATGTTTTTATGTAATTTCACAGCATGTTCAGGAAAAACATCCAATTAGATAGCGGCATTGTGAAAGCCGTGACTATATTAAATACTTGGATACAAACAAATAAATACTAATTGAAATGTGGCTTTCAAAATATAATTTTATAATGATCAGACTACTACTTTAATTTCTCTAGCAGAATATTGGTATCCTCTGATCAAGTAGTCGTTAATGTATTCTACATTTTAAATCATGTATTTAAAAACATTCTGATTTGTGGAACTGGAGACAGAGGAAGAAAGAAGAAGGGGGTGAAAAAAAGAGCAAAAAAAGCACACGTCTGACTAGTGAAGGAAAGAGGGGGCAAAATGAGGCCGTTCAACCGAGAAACATTACATCCAGCACTTGTAGTAATTAGTCCCTTAAGCTGAGCTTTTTTTTCCCAAGGCAAACATTTGGTTTGTTGAATACTCAATGAGCAGATTAGCATTTCTTTATTCCAGCAGCCTGAGCTCACACACACACTCACACACATGCAGGAGTTTAGCAGGTTATGGGTGTTCTCTGGTGTTTTTGGAGTAGGTGGAGACAGGAAGAATGTTTAATATGTTATCTCCTGCCCCCCATGTAGTGTATCCTCTTCCACACACACACACAGCTGTAGGCACCATGATGGGAGCGATTAGGTGTGTGTGTGTGTGTGTGTGTGTGTGTGTGTGTGTGTGTGTGTGTG
>CALSCE010000020.1:984212-1083977 GCA_943593645.1 Bovichtus variegatus | reverse complement strand
TATATATATATATATATATATATATACTGTCATTTTGTGTTTGCGCTGTTTGCATTGCTGTCTGGCTGCACGCTTAGGTCCGATTTGTCCTAATTTAACTCAAAGTAGAATCCCGTCCCGGGCATTAGATGTAAGTAATTTTGCTCCACCCATCACTTAAGGAGAGGAACGTCCCTGTTCTTTACTTGGTAGTCTCAGTCCAGGTTTTCTCAGACCTTTATGTTTAATTTTTTCAACTATGTCTTTCTGTAGAATTCCTCATTGGATATTTTTTAATATTTAGTAGAGCCAATGTACCAGTGTTAATTGAAATAAATCATGATTTTGCATAAGAGCCCCTGCGTCTAATTTACTTTGATTGACAGTACTGGATGCAATTCTATTTTTGGTATTAAAGGGTTTTTTCACCCAAATTACAAAAAAAATATTTTCTCCTCTGATATGAAGTCATGCAGATGGTTTTGGTTTTATTTGCTCAGGTTTTGGGAGATATCTGCTTTCACCCAATACAAAGGAGGTGAAAGGATTTTCGTCTATGGATTTATATTCAAAAGGTTCAACAGCAAAATATCCATGTCCCTGTCACTCTGAATAACTCGCAGATCTCGCTGTCAACTGTTTTCAGTGGGAATGTTTCTATGGAAGATAGCGAACGGTTTCAATATATTTAAATGAACACACAGCAGGACTGAGACTCATGTCTTTTATAATGAAGAAGAATGTTTTTTCATCTCCTTAAGTATTTGGTTCCTGTTCCCTCCAGAGCTCATCTGTGTCGCCCTCGGCCAGTTTTCGGACCCGAGAGAAGCACAGGAGTTCAAGCGATTACTCCTCGGACAGCAAGAAACAGAAGACGGATGATAAGGAGCTCGCCTCTACACGCTATGTGAGTCCTCAACATTCATTTGACCTTTTCTGACTTGATAAGTATATTTTTTCATTTAAACATGTTGTTTCTGAGGGAAAGACGGGAGTTTGTTGTTTGATTGTTTTGTGATTGTAACTACATTTGCTACACTTTTGGCTAAAATTGAGTCTGGGCTCAAATATTCACCAATTTTGTTTATTTATTGCCAACTTTCTCATACAAAATCCACAACAAAACAAAGGCAGCCTGGGAAGTTATCCACCATGAGTCACATTAAAACCCACACCTTTTTTATTTTTATTTTTTCTTTGACAACACTGAGAGAGACCTGGCATGTCAAAGGCTGTAGCTGGGATTTGACCTCAGTGTGTTGCAGTTTATGACTTGTTCTTCAGCCTGATAAGCCATCTGGATCATACACAGTGGAACCATTTTAACCACTTTATATGATAATTAAAACATGCAAAACACAAAAGGAATAATGCCAGAGGAATGATTTAAAAATAGTCTTCATAGTCTTCTTTTAGAGCATTAGTTAAATCCTTGACTTTACGATCACCCTTTTTATAAATGGATGTGTAATTTCTATTTCATGTACTTTCAAATACATGGGATATTGAATTTGATGAAAGCACTGCTTATCTGTGTTTATACTGGTGGAGAATTTAAGTTAATGTTTTTCTTACTATGACACCTTAGAAATAGGACCTAACAGAAATATTTAACCCCTGAAGATATATTTTGTCCAAAATAAAAGAAAATACTGAGCACATGAAATCCACATGCAAATGTTATATATATTACTTCATAATGTATTAGTTTGTGTAAATCTAGCACAAAGATTGTTCCAAAATGTCAAGTGTGTGTTTGTGTGTGTGTGTCTCTTCTATGCGTCCGTCACAGGAAAGTGATGGAGAGAAGAGCGACGACAACTTGGTAGTGGATGTCTCCAATGAGGTACGACGCAGTTTAGCAGCACGGCGTCTTTTGTGTTAAAAAATAAATCCATCTTAACATCTCGTCTTTGCCTGTGCTCACCCACCAAAGGATCCAGCGTCTCCTAGAGGAAGTCCTGCCCACTCGCCTCGGGAGAACGGATTGGACAAGAGCCGCCTGTTGAAGAAGGATGCTCCGCTGAGTCCGTCCTCCATCGCCTCCTCCAGCAGCACACCTTCATCCAAATCCAAAGAGATTAATTTGGTGAGTCGTTGGGGTAATTATAGCCCTCTGATCTTCTTCTTCATCATTTCTCAGGGTAGTATGCTATTTTTAGGCCTTCGGAAAAATGGAATCATTGCAAGTAAGGTATAGAACAGAATAAAGACTTGAGGTTAATGAAGGGATGTTGGTAAAAAGAAGATAAACCATAAGCAAAGTGTAAATAAAGGGCAGAATGTAGGTGAAAAATCCTGGATTTTATCAGGTGCAGAGAGCGTTTAACACTTAATACCATTTTAAAGAATATCAATTTTATGAGTCATAAATTAAGTCACAGCATGAGTAGTTCCTGTATTATTTAAATGTTTCTGCTCTGCTATTAAATCTTGCTGCGTGTGTCTTTTAGCTCTAAAACCCTTCTGAAACAAGACATGTACTCCATCTGAAGTCAATGTTTGGATTAGTGTTTTAAACTTTTGTGATTTTAAGCTTCTTCTTTTTTTATGTTGTAGAATGAGAAGTCAACAACGCCTGTGTCTAAGTCCAGCACCCCCACATCCCGCTCTGACGCTCCGACACCCAGCAGCACCTCCACCCCGAGCCTGAGGTCAGCACCCGGTAAACCTCCAGGAGTCGAGGCGCTGGGTGAGTGTTGCAGCACAACATAAAGCCTCTCTGAAGGCCTCGTGAGATAGTGGATTTGTATCAAGTTTGACTAAAGTAGATTTTCTTTGGAAACCAAAAACTTAGCTTCTCAAAAACACCCCTTGTTACCTCAGATGCAAATGTCAAAACTTGTCTCAGACAGTGTTTTGTCTTGTAGCTCCTGGTCTCCGCACGCCGTTGGCAGTGCCCTGCACGTACCCGAGTCCGTTTGGAATGGTTCCCCACCCGGGTATGAACGGAGAGCTGAGTGGAGCCGCAGCAGCCTACACAGGCCTGCATAACATTTCTCCACAGATGAGCGCGGTGGCTGCTGCTGCAGTGGCAGCTTATGGACGCACACAAGTGGTACAAACACACATACACTTTGTATATGTGTGCACACGTACCAACATACTCGAAAGAAAAAAATAATTGTCATTACCAACTTAAACAGGGCAAAATAAAATTATATATTATGTATTTTAGTCACATGCCTGCTTCTGCTACTCATTCCAATTATAATTATTTTAAATGTGATTATTTTTGACTAGATTTACAACTGTTGACACCATAATTTTTGATCAGAGGAAATCATAGTTTAAAAAACTAGCCTAAAATGGCAAATTTATGGAAAAATGTAATGTGAGTGAGAGAGTATTATTTTATTGGGTAGATGGCAGAAATGCTATATTATATTATATTGATTTGGTGATTTGCAGGTCAAAAACATCAAGATTAAAACCAGACTAAATTAAAAAAATATATCTGAAAGTACATTTTTTTTAAATGTCTAGGTAACATATAACCAACAGTATTTCCGTGACTACATTTTAGCTGACCATTCTTGTTGTTGTGTTACAATTTTTTATAACCTGCCTCACATTCAAATATTGTCATTTAAATGCTATTAAAAACACCATGTATGACTTGGTTGTCTTAAAATACCTTTTCACCTGCTTACAGCGCTGGTGCTTTGTAGTTTATGATGCGCTGAATACAGAAAACATTCAGGACATATAGTATGCATGCTGCAAAAGCCAATTGATGTCTGCTTTTGAAAGATCAGTTCAAACATGCAGCATGCAAACAGATTAGCTTTTGGAAAACTTTTCTACTGAGTAACAGAGACATAGATACTCATCATGATACCAGCCACCAGCAGCGCTAGTTTTTGTGTCATTTGTTTATGGTTGAATTGTATTCTAAACTCTCTTCTCATGTTTTTTAGGTGGGATTTGATCCTCACCACCACATTCGTGTCCCTGGCCTTCCTCCCAACCTGTCAGGCATTCCTGGCGGAAAACCGTATGCTTCCAGATTGTTTAATAAATCCCCATGTATTTCCTCTTCTTTGTCACATTTGCATTTACCTTTAACCACACATGCACCTCTCTTCTCTCCCTTTCTTTCCTCTAGAGCCTACTCCTTTCATGTGAGTGCTGACGGACAAATGCAGCCTGTGCCTTTTCCCCCGGACGCGCTGATTGGCCCCGGCATCCCGCGGCACGCACGACAGATCAATACTCTCAGCCACGGGGAGGTGGTGTGTGCTGTCACCATCAGTAACCCGACACGTCATGTCTACACCGGCGGCAAGGGCTGCGTCAAGGTCTGGGACATCAGTCACCCTGGAAACAAGACCCCTGTGTCCCAGCTGGACTGCCTTGTGAGTGCAATGACCCCTACATACCTGAATGTAACTTTATATATGGTTAAAACGCAGAACATGTTTTCTATTGTTTTACCTGTTACTGCTAACAGCAACTAGTTTATGCAGTGATACTTTTTTTTAATGAAAATTACAAAACTGCTTGTGTGCATCTGTCTCATCAGAACAGAGATAACTACATCCGTTCCTGTCGGCTACTTCCGGATGGGCGGACTCTCATCGTTGGGGGCGAGGCGAGTACTTTGTCAATCTGGGATTTGGCTACACCAACTCCACGAATCAAGGCTGAACTAACTTCGTCAGCACCTGCGTGCTATGCTCTGGCCATCAGCCCCGACTCCAAGGTGTGCTTTTCCTGCTGCTCCGACGGAAACATAGCCGTGTGGGATCTTCACAACCAGACTCTGGTTAGGTATGAAGCTGGGGTGGGTGATGTGGGAGGGTTTTTGATTAGTGCTGGACGATCAACTACATTTTGGTTGTGTTACCAACATGAAAGCAGTTGTTGGACCTGAAAATACCTACAACAACCGATGGCTTCTAACCAACTTTTGAGTCTACAGTCCAGTCCAGACTGATTGCTCTACCATACTTTGCAAGACAGTTATCTATAAGATATGCCACTAACTTTAAACATACCCCAAAATTATCAGATGATTTTAAAAAAAAACAAACAAGAAGTAGGGAACACAGCCTTAGTACATGGGGCACCCGCTGTACCAGGTGAGCTACCGGGGTGCCCCATCAAAAATGTCTGACATGTCTCCCCATTGGGTGCTGACTTGGCTGATGTCAAACAAACTTTATGCAACGCATCTTGCAACCTGAGGCCTGCATACTGAAACTGTAAAGATCTTTCCTTTTGCTGTCTTAAGAGTGTCTCTTCTTTCCAAGACGAGATACAAGTATTCATACGTGTCCTTTGATTTGATGCAGGCTCTGCTGTTTTTCCTGCAGGCAGTTTCAGGGCCACACCGACGGAGCCAGCTGTATAGACATCTCTAATGATGGGACGAAGCTGTGGACTGGAGGACTGGATAACACCGTGCGCTCCTGGGATCTGAGAGAGGGACGGCAGCTGCAGCAGCACGACTTTACCTCCCAGGTACACAAGACACTTTCTTTGCACACGAACACACCGTTTTTAACATTTCAAATAAAGCTCCAACACGTAGACCAGCTGATGAACTGCTGATGTTACTGCATGCTAAATGTCTGCATGGGTGGAATTAGTTTGCCGGGTAATAGTTGCGTACAGGTTTGCTTTTGCACTATTTGGTGGTTAAAGTAAAATACACAGATTGTTAAAAATTGTGCATCTCAGGGCAAGTCACAGTCATTTGCAGTCTGTGTGGTGATTACACTCTCTGGCTTTGCTTTATTGCACTCATTTACAAGCTCAGTTCAGAATATTTAACCCGCCATAAAGGCCCGACTGAGCTCTGGTTTCCTGCCCTGTGCTCAATTACCTTTAACACTAATAACGCTGTTGGTTAGAATTTAGGGGTTTTTTTCAGGTGAGGAGAATTGCAGCAATAATAGACCATTGCTGCAATTCTCCTGAAAATACCCATTACACAGTCTCAGAGTGCACAGGAGGAGGTGAGTGTGCATTACAGAGAGCTCAGAGAGGGCAGGCCAGACAGGGAGCGACATGGCCAATAGAGTGCTATTGCTATCCAATCATATCTGTTCTTTCCCCTTCACCCCTTTAGAAAACAGCTTTAGCAAGTTTAACACCAGCGTTTTGGCAAAGTAAAAAAAAAAAAAATACAATTGTTGTTTATCGAGCCATCAGGTGTCTTAATCATCTGGAAAAATATGGTTGTGATTTGTATCAAAAAATGAGAATTGACTAAACCCTTCACCCACCTTCATGATGTGTAATTGCTGCTGGCAGGACTGTTGCATACTTAATATGATTTTAGAAGCTGAAACAGCCATCTGCTTTGACAGATTAGTATGAAATGCTTATGATGGTTTAGAAAAGCATACAGTGGATTTTTGCCAGCATCCATAGATATGTTAATATCAGTGGCCACCCCCGCAGACAAACACAATCTTGATGCAGTGAAACAAAATTAAACGGTAGACTAATATAAGAGATGATTATGTGTTATATAATATAAACTATAGGAGATATAACTACCATAACTGTTGGGTTTTGTTGCAGATCTTCTCACTGGGATACTGTCCAACGGGCGAGTGGCTGGCAGTGGGGATGGAGAACAATAATGTGGAGGTCCTACATGTCACCAAACCTGACAAGTACCAGCTCCACCTGCATGAAAGCTGTGTGCTCTCACTCAGATTTGCTCACTGTGGTGAGAATCAACAATTTTGTCTGCAAACATGTTGTGATCAGTGTTTTCGAAAAGGTCTTAAAGGAAGGACACTAATGTATGTGCCACGTCTTGTGGAAGTTGGCTTGTCGATGAAATTCTGTGTGAATTGATGAGAACTGTCGCTTTGGCATAAAGTGTTGAGTGATACGATGCATTAGAGGACATGACAATTTGTTGCAGGTTTATACTGCTGCATGGTGAGTCATGTTGGACCAAGATGTAAAAATCCAAACCAATAATGACTTTTTGCTAGTGAAGATTAAGACCTAATAATCGGCATCGGCCGGTGCCTGCCCTCACAAGGCTGAACATTTATTTATTATAGTATTTCCCTGAGCCAACACTAGAGAAGGCAGCTACACTAACATTGTTTATTTATTTATTATTTATGTAAGTTTGGAAATTTTCATTGTCCCTCAAAACTAAGGACATGCTGCTTTCTGCTGATACATGCTGTTAAGTGCACTAAAACTCTATATATTATTTATCCATAACTTTTATTTTACTAGGTTTAGTTTTTTGATTTTTATTTAGTTGATACATTTTTTTTCAAGTGCACTACCAACAGTGCAGATCTACTTAAGCAAACAGACACAATGCAGACAATAACAGTGTTTAAATAAATGTTCATTTAAGTTTCTTACAACAATATATTGCCATTGGAAAAACTCATATCGGTCGACCGCTGTTACCTTGTCATCACTTAATGATTAAATTGATTAATAAGATAAATCTCCCAACATTTTTATCATGACTAACTCGTTTCATTTTGAAGCCACCACTTTGTCTATCAGTACTGTATTGTACATATCTAATGTAGGATCATACTAATGTTTAAAAAATATCCTAAATGATTCGATTTTCTGAGTTTATTTAGGTATAACAGACAGAAAAAAGTTACGGTGGTTATAAAACACAACAATGTTGCCCTTACTGTCAGTATTAGAGTATTATATTATGCTGGTATCGTACTTATCCCACTAAGTCTGGATCAATTCGCCCTCCTGTGGTTAAAATGAGACGCTGGTGCCCCCCCCTTCTCTCATTTTAACAAAGTCTTGTATTCTTGAAGACAGCATGCAACATTTTTTTCTCAGGTACAACTTTCATCTGCACTTTATATTGCAATGTGTGACTGAGATTTACTTTACATACTTTTATCTTTTTTTTTCGACCTAAAGCAATTGATGTAACCTAGCTAGGAGCGTTTTTAATGAGTTCAGTGAGTCAACAGTATCACTCACTATGGTCTGGCTTATCAAATAAATAGAGTTACCTCTGCAATAGATATCATTTATAAGCTTGCCATA
Source organism: Bovichtus variegatus (assembly GCA_943593645.1). Lineage (NCBI taxonomy): Eukaryota > Metazoa > Chordata > Actinopteri > Perciformes > Bovichtidae > Bovichtus > Bovichtus variegatus. The sequence goes on along the minus strand of CALSCE010000020.1, from coordinate 1,075,982 downwards.
ATTACAGACAACAAGATATTGTTGTTTAATGTCCAAATTTAAGAGGTTAATACAGAGTCAAGCGACAAATTAAGACATGGTTTGAGCCAGTTTGTGTGTCGATTAATTAACTGTCATTTGAATTAGCAGCTGAAGCTTCAGACCAGAAAATCATATACATGCTGCTTTAATGTCAATGGCCACTAGCGTCACTAATCTTTTATTACAGATAAATACATTTGAAAGTATTTTTTAAATCTGATACAAGAACCCTGCATGGCTCAGCTAAGTTAAAGTCATTTACAGTAAGTCTCAGCTCCCTTAATCACCACGAATCTGAATCGCTCAGGTAATTGAGACATGTTTCAAACTTGTGGCAAAATTGTTTTCATTGACGTGGCCTAATGCAGTTTGTCTTCCTCTGCAGGGAAGTGGTTTGTGAGCACAGGAAAAGACAATCTGCTTAACGCATGGAGGACCCCGTATGGAGCCAGCATATTCCAGGTAATGTGTAAGAACGTACCACAGGAACATAAACACGCAGGCAGCTTAGAGGCCAAATACAACATTTGTCTACAGAATTATCTTTGAGCAATTCTCAGTCAGCTGCTCTTAGAAGAAATTCTATCAGACCTGACATACTTTCATGACAGCCAAACGACACAGCATGACATGCGTTCTAACTCGACGCATGACATGGAACATATCTCCTGACTTGTACATAGATTCATCTTATTACTTATTCTTGATAATCAAGGGAGCGGGGGGTGAGGCTGCCTTAATTCATTACTGTTATTATTGTCGTTGCTGTTATTTTTTAAATGATACTACATTGGTGCATTATATAACAAATTCAGAATACATTTGCCCAATCCTGGGTATTTTTGCTAAAACCTTCAATAAAAAAAGATTTTGAAAGTAAAGAAATAAATATCTTTGAGCACGACCGTCAATGTTCCTTCAGCTTTAACTCACAAGAGGAGATGCTGAATGCAGCAAAATCAGGAATCTTAAAAAGTAAAAGTCAAGTGTTTATCAAGGACACGAACGTTTGAAAAAGAAAGCTTCATCGTGGGTCTCAAAAAGACAAGAAGTTGCAGTGGGAGCTGCCGCTGCACTGTACTCTTTACATATATTGTGGACTGGACTGAGAAATAAATGCTTCTGCTTAACATATATCTGTCACACATTTGTTTTTCATCCCCTTCTTCAGTCTCGAGCGCACGTTTCACTCATCTTTTGTTCCCTTTACAGTCAAAGGAGTCGTCCTCAGTGCTGAGCTGCGACATCTCCATAGATGATAAGTACATTGTGACGGGCTCAGGAGATAAGAAAGCGACTGTCTACGAGGTCAACTACTAGGAGGGCCAGGCACTCTGCCGTTTCTCCACCACCCATGTACAATGTGTATAAAATGGATTTGAATGGAACTAACCAAACAGACTGAGTGTTTCTTGGACAGTGACCTCTTTGACCTTTTAGCTGGCCGTGGATCAAAGCGAACAAGCAGCACCAAGCACAGAGATCTTCTTTTTTTGTTTAACTGAGTGGCTTGTTGTTGTTGTGAGGATGAGTGAATGTCCATGTGCACTGAATCTGGAGAGGATGCTGTGGTTACAGCGTCGGCCAGATTACATTCCTTTTACACTTTTAGGCCTCTTTTTTTACCAACACATTTGCACGGACAAGCAGCTACAACTCGAGCGTTGTCGTTCACATGCTTGCCTTCGTACTTTGTGTACCTTAAGGCTTAAAAAGAATTGGGGCAACACTCGAGGGGACTTCTATTGGGTTAATGTAAATATCACGGGAGAAGTTTCTCTTCAAAACTTCATGCCATTATCGCTGTAATCTGTTCAGAGTCTGCTGCCAATCTTATTCCACATCAGGATATACTGCCCGCACCACTTAATTGCATCTTTCAGGCGTGTAGTGTTCATTTCTCTAGATGCAGACAACAAACACTCAACAAGTATCCAAGGCTTTATTCAGTAATAACTTCCTGTGAACATTTGCATAAAATGTAATTGTTTTGTGTTTTGATTGAGCTGCACATCTTTTATTAATGTCAGCTCTAAATGCAGTATTGCCATTTTTTATATTTAGGTTATATCCCATGTTTTATTGCCTTCAGTCACTGCATGTTAATACCTCATACCAAATTTACCTTTTTTTTTTATTTCTTTTTTTTTAATTTTACGTCAGGCTGATTTTTTTTTAATTATTCTTTTTTTTTTTGTATTACTTTGGACAAGCCAGGCTAGCTGTTTTCCCTTGTATCTGGATTTTATGCTAATCCAAACCGGGCTGCTGGCTGTAGCTTCATATTTACCGTTTACACGCGACAGTTGCGTCGATCTTCTCATTTAACTCTCTGCAAATAAGCACATTTTCCAAAATGTCTCAAACTATTCCTTCAAATGCAGCTTGAGTCTATTGTCTTTGATATTTATTTTCTACCTGCTGTGTTCATTAAATTTTTTTATTTATTTTGTCTCAGAATTTCAAATGAGGTGGAAGCTAAATCTGTGTGTGTGTGTGTGTGTGTGTGTGTGTGTGTGTGTGTGTGTTTTTTGAGCCTGTGGGCGTTGAACAAACAAACTAACAAGATTGCCCTCAGTGCCCTCACTACTGTGTGACCTTTGCACTTGGTTCTGCTCCCTCAGTTCAGCCTCCTCTGGATTCTCGCTGGCGTCTGCTTGACAGATTTCAGTCAAACTGTTTGATTGGTGATTGGAGGTCAACCTGCTTTTCCCGCCTGGATTCCTTTTTGTTTGGACCGTTGGACACTTGTGGTCAGCGATACGCTCGTGATTTCTCTTGGATTCACTTCTATTGGCTTGTAGAAATAACACAGTGCCTTTATGCTGCTGCGCTTCTGACTCCATTTTGTCCCGTTGAGTGTTCGACTACACAGAGAAGAAACGTGATGGACTCTGCTGTTGGTTTTTAGAAGTTACAGTTTGTAAGTGCAACATGTAAGGATGGATTTTATTAAATAAGATCAGTCATGAGTAAATTAAGCCAAACGGTAACCCAGACTATCCAGTACGCTTTGTATTATTGTCTGTTGTCCACTTTGAAGTAATCAGGACCAAACTCCTCTTTGTGTCGCATGCTTTGCCATGCACGTGAAATACATTATTCACGTTTCAGTCTGATTGTTTTAAGCACGATGCCACTAACCAGAAGTTTTTTGAGCTACTAAATTGTTCACTGTATTTTTTCATATCACTTTCAAGCTTTGTTCTTGTTGCTATTGCATTTCTGCTGCATAGCTACAAACCCCATGTTCATACGACCCTCACCTTCAGGAAGACAGATGCATCAAAACACAGCACAGCAGTAGTTATTGGCAGAGATGGACGTGCCTGCTAGACTCTGTGACCAAATATCCTCCCCTGATCTACAACAAACGTTATAGCTAAATACAACTATCACTTTTAAACGTAGTCATTTTACATACTGGTTTAGCTGCTGCCCATAACCCTTGTGGGATCCATCATTGTGCATTATTTTGAGATTGATTTATGTAAAAACAAATATCATTTGCATTGTTATTTTAATCCCAGGAGTTGCTTTATCGTCCAGTTCTTGACCAGAGCAAAAATAGTCGACCTGTAAATCAAGAAGGAAAAGAAGGCAGCCATGAACAGAGATAGCTTTCTATGTTTTACTGTTTATGGGGTTAAAATAATATACGGATCAAAGTAATAAGAAGGCTATTGGTTATTGTCACGTTATTATCATTGATGTGATATAGCCTTAAAACTATTTCTCTGGCTCCATATGTTTCTTCCTTTCACTTATCTTTCACAAGCGCACCCTCTGTCTGTGCTGACTGCCTCTTAAACTATCAAATGGACAAACATGGACCCATTCAAATGTGTTTAATGGTTTATCTCTGGTTTACTTTTCAAACTGATAAAGAGTGCAGTGCTCATACACTAATCTTCCTGACACCTGACTACCTGTCTGAGTATTTTACTGTAAGGTTTTAATAGTTAGATATAGATATTACAATGGGAAAAAGGTCAGTTTCTAATGCAAGTATTTACTCGCCCTTCTTCTGTTCAAATATAAGCCTATTTAAAGATTGCCATTTCTTTTTAAAATGTCTTTACAATATTTTCTTTTTTTTTGTGTGGCTGATCTCTATTTGAGTCAAATACACTACTGATTAAACTGCACTGGTGTGAATGCAAAGGGACATTTTGCAGCAAAGCCACAGAAAAAGTCCATTGTGTTTGATACAGGAGTGACCCTATGTAAGATAATACACTGTTATGACTGATATTTTTGTAATTTCTTTGACAGACTCACACAGTGACACAGTACATTCTGAAGGACCGGTCATAATATTGGTTTGTTTGCCACAGTGTTTGCCTTATTCTGTGCTTTCTTTTTTAAAATCTGAAACATTTCTGTGTTTTCTGCGGTCAGCTACGCTTTCAAATTAAAAAGAGAATTTATTCACCTTGCTGTCAATGACTGCTCAGCTTAAACAAGTCATTACATCAGTACCTTAAACAGCTACTGTGCAACCTATGGCCTCATTAATTATGGACACATATAAAATACACTTTGGTTATACTTACATTAATGTCAAGAGTCAAACCTGAATGTTAGTCATCTCATCTGATTGCTACAAGTTAGCTGGCTAACATGACCTGATACAGAAATGATGTTACGTACAGTAATGATGTGTCGAGCATTTAGCTGGACTGAACTCATGAAGGTGTTATAGACTTACTGTAAACATGTAACAATTCAAGCTTACGGTGGAAAGAAACTTCCTGTTGCTAGTTGAGTTTTTTTTTTTTCTTTCCTCTTCAATACAAAATGCCTTTGCTCTCTTTTTTCTAGTCTGTGGTTGATTTTATTAAATTACTGTGTGGAGTATTTTGTCTGAGACTTTCTGAGAATTCATTGTCCAGATGTTGAAGGAACGTATGTCCAGTGGTGGCAGAAGTACTCAGATATTTTACTTAAGTAAGAGTAGGAATACAGGCTATAAATACTCACAAGTCATTCGAAATTCAAAACTTTTGTAGAAGTACATTTTGGCATCAAAAGTAAAGGTACTCATTATGCAGAATGGTCAATTTTATCATCATATATAATATGATATGTAAAGAAAATGTACAGCAAGCGGGTCTGCGATCAAAAAATGACAGACCGTAGAATGCCGTAATTGACCAATCAGAATCGAGTACCGGTATTCAACAAAAACATGTAATAATGGATAATAATTACTGTATTGATGCATTAATGTATAAACATCACTTTAATGTTGCAGGTAGTAAAGCTGGGGCTCATTTTCAAAGTATTTTACCTTATGCAGGGTAGCTTAACTCCCACCACTGAGTATATCTGCATTTCTGTGGGACAGGCAGCTTGTGCCCCATGATCAACTGAAAAACATTCAGTTCATTTGAAAGTAAATTTAAACTCCTCTTTTCTCAGCTCAAGAGAATGACCTTGTTTTTCCCTCTGTGGTGTTACAGTGTGTATCAAAGAAGGATCTTCTGTTTCTTTAAAGACTATCCATGGTATTTGATAATGGGCTATAAAGCAGAAATGAAAAATGGATTGCGGGTGTGATGGACTTATGACACAGGTTAACGTAGAGTCACTGACAGCAGATTCCTTCCCTCCTGCAAAAAGGTATTAAATGTTCATGACACAACACTTGACTTGTCCACGGGTCGCCACATCTCATTCCTCAATTCACACATTTGTGTATGGCAACCTGTTAATGGACTCATTAACAACCTGCCTCTTTTCTGTGCATGCCCAGGGCATTAATATTCTAACGGTTTCCTTGACAATCTAATATAACTACCACACAATTACACCGGCTGCAGCCCGCTGTCAGCCGCAGAAGACATTTCATTTTGCATTAAAGGTTATAGCTCTCTGCCCTTGAAAGAAACTTACCGCACTGTCTTGTGGCAAAACAACCAGAACAACAGCTTTTAGTTTGTCCTTTGATTTGTTTGATTTTTTTAGCTGTGGACTTACCTCTAAATCTACTAACACCCTCCTCTATAGCTGCCTAACCTCCTTTTGAACTTCTAAACCTGCCTCTGAATCCTTTTCATGCTTGAGCAGAAAGCAGATGCTTCAATATAGTATATCCACATTGTATCTGTAAATGCCTTTGAGTTCATTCCAATGACGTTACAGTTTTAAAGATTGTTTCGGTCTTTTACCCCCTTTTGTCTACATTCACTACAAACTCACGAACCTGTATTAAAAAAGCGATCGAACACAGACACCAGTAGTGGATGAAATGAACGATGCTAACTATCACAATTAATCGTCTTTGTCCTCTTTAGAGTATCGTGTGATAAACTTTTTTGCCAATAAAAACTCTAGATTTTGACTCTGAGCCGTGTGGCAGCCATCCACATCCATATAAAGTGAGCTGGGAAACAACGGTTTCAAGTGTTTTAGTGTGGCATTTTAGTGCAAGCTGACAGGTCATCGCAAGTCTCTGTCTAACCTCCTATTGTGAACGTGCTGTGTTCACGCATAGCACAGCGCTGGACTGTTAAAGTGGATTAAGTGATCTAAGTGGGGGCTGTGGAGGAGGATGCTCCACCATTACAGTGAATGATACTCCTGTTACAGCTCTCCAACCGCCACTTCAAACAGCCAAAAGTGGGAAGGAAGGAGGAAAGGTGGGAATGCAATGTGGGAATGAGCCAACCCTACTTCAACATTTCACATCAAGAGCACTTGCGGCTTGCAAATTGCCCACTTTCCTGACAGACAGAGAAGTTGGATTAAACAAACAGGCCACACAATAGCAACATGGCTTCAGCATGTGTTGCATCACATTTCTGGTAGATTTTGGCTCAGAAAGCTGCAAAGATAACAATGTACTTCTCACCGGGATGTTAAAAGGATGCATGTTTGTGACCACCACTGTCTCATTTGTTGTTCCTCCAAAAACCTTCATGACCATGTTAGTGACCTCAGTCTGCTGGTACAATGTTTGCAAAGTGCCACTTTACAGAACCATTAGCTACAATACTCTTCTAACTTCAGAGCACTGTGAGAATCACTCTTAATGAATGATGACTCACTTTAGAGTACTGACGGCACACTTCAGTCTTCTGAAGAGGATCAGAGATGCAACAGAGGGAATATTTACTGCAGTTCAGAACAAAGTATGTGAAGCTCTCCTTTAGAACGCAGCTCGGTAGACTACAAAAGCATTGAACAAAACAGCCATGTAGCGGCTCTGTGAGACTCTGCTTTGAGCTAATTGCTAATGTCATGACAATGCTACCAGGCCGTTGTTTAGCTACCATTTGAGAATTAGCACTTAACTTAGATAGAAAGTGAAGCGAACGCAGAAGTGCAAAACACTGCAGTTCCTCGAATGGCCACTTGAGGCCGGCTCCAAAAGCGAGCCGATCCCCCGAGGGCTATACCTCTATTTTAAAATGCCTAACTTTACAGCAGAAACAAACATGTTTACAGCCTGGTGCAAGAAACGTCAACGAGGCCCGCCTCAACTCCAGCGACGCTTCATCTTTTTGCCCGTTTTTATATTGGCCCAGAGTTCGGGGGAGGAGTCGGCACTAGGGCTTTGAAGACAAGTTCCATAGCAGCCAAACCGTGGAATTACAATTTTGGGGTCCATCATGTGTTGCCATGGGGCCCAAAAAGATTTTTCCCTAGAGACTTACTTTAAGAAAGAGACGTCTGTAAATCAGCGGATGATTCTTTTTAGGTAAATCAACTTCCCAGTACAAAAATACATTCATCGGAGCCACCCACATTGAGCCATCACCATTGAAGGTCGTTCAAAAGAAATCCTGGTCCAATCACTACACCAGCAGAGATTTCTTGCCCTCTATAAGGACAGATTAAACCGCTTTATAAAAGTGCTCTTTCTTCTGGCACAGCACTAGTCGTGGTTGCTAGGAATATACAGTATATATATATATATATATATATATATATATTTTTAAGAAAACCTCAACCTCAACTTATATCAGCAATGGGGAGGTTAGTAAACAACGCCCTTCTTTTCCTGCAGCTACTGTGCTTTGATCATAAAACCTCCTCTGAACTTATAATCATTGGTCATTCTTTTGATGGAAAACACAAAATCCAAGGAGACAGCGGTGGATATGCTGCTGTGTGTATTTACTCTTTTATTCTCTCAGAACAGGGGTTCTGAGACTGAGACTGTGGGCCTCCCCTCAGACAAAACCTATGTTTACTTTCTTAGTTTTTCTCAATTCCTGGATGCCTATGGAATCATTATTATATTATTTGATCCCATAGACACTCAATAATTGAACCACGATAACCTAATATTGCTGTTTGAAATAACTTCAGACAACACCAAATACATGAAAAAAGTCTGTCCTAAGGTATTTATTAGTTTCTGTCTTTGGGAGAGTGAAAAAACAGTACATTTCCCCAAAACTGCTTTATCTCTGAACTTCCTCTTAAACCAAATCATACACATTCAGGCTATTCTATGTGATCTTCACTTGATAACTAATGTAAAAAATGTTCACTTCCATTCACTGAGCCTCCCCTGAAACTTAAATGATAAACGCTGATGAATTTCTATTAAGCCTACATCTGACCACCAATAATGGGTGTTTTTTATTCTCCTGTAGTACACTGCAGGCAATTTAATAACTTCAGTCAAGAACAAGACAAAACCTTATAACTCAGGATTAGAGTAACTCTGCTATCAGACAGTAATAAGGTAATAGAAACCTAAGGTTAATATGCACCAACAGGATTTTATTTCACATAACAATACAGCAAATACTCTAACAGCTGATGTGCAAGACAATAACTCAACGTGGCATTTTAAAGCATGGCATTAGAATTGAGAGTTTTGTCACGTTTAGTGGGACATGAGGATAAAAGTTAATTTCTGTCAGTCCACGCCACAACCAGAAATGTGTCTTCCTACACTGGGAGGATGATACCTATGAAAGGAAATTCATGTGAATAGAGATTTGTTCCCTTGGTGCAGGGATATGTTATGCTTTTATGTGTTCAGGATGTACTTCTGTAGTGCATTTTAATGGGATTATATCACATATATATGCTTTTTTTACAGCCTTGTATTACATTTGAACCTATACAAATATGTCCTTGTTGTGTCTGACTTACTCCCACTTATCACCTTTCATATCTGTGAAAGAGATCGGATGACGGTACATAGGATGAAGCACATACATCACTTTATCTGGTGGAGTAAATTCCATGGTGATCCTGTGATGAGATGAAAGATTTGTAAGGAGCTTTATACTTTTAAGTGATTCAAAGGGACATTTCTCACAACAACAGATGCTGCTAACAATGGACTAATGATTAATTAATGTCCCCGCCGTCTTAACGAGGTTATGCCCGTTAGTGGGCGCGAGGGGGGCGCACTCTGCGGTGCTTTGATATCCTACATTCAAGGCTGTGCCACACATTAATGACTTCTTTGAGCTGTGAAACGAGCATCATTATCTCTTTTCAGCTCAGCTTGTATAAAGACAGGGGCGGAATCGGTCACTCTGTGTGTGTGCGTGTGTGTGTGTGTGTGTGAGAGAGAGTGAGTGTGTGTGTTGTTTCTGAGGGAAAGGGTGGAAGAAGCATATTTTCTGTGTCTCAATCCATACAGGAATTATTGCTGTTGAAATAGGTTTTATTAAATATAGGTACCTGCAGTAAAACTTGTGCAGGCTCTTGATTTGTTTTAAATTGGGTTAAAGGGGTAGCCTACTCCTTTGGTTTTATATTGCACATATAGGTGGGGCCTTGCGAGAGGCTAAGATTTCCTGACTTTCAGTCCGTAGTTTGGATCAAACTGCAAGAAAAACGTAATCCTACACTTCCCATAATGCAATTGGGTAGCATCCTTCATTAAACCTAGAAAGGAGACGCGCACTGAGAGTCTATTTCCTGTATCTGTGTCACGTGGGTTTCGCCACTACCCCGCTCTTTAGGAGACCATTGGTGATGGTCACCAAAGAAAGTATTGGACCCATTTTTCACAAGCCACATATCTTCCGAACATTCTGACACTAAAATGACGGACAAATTGGGAGAAAATTAACTTTGTTCGAGAACAATTTGTCTGATTTGTCTGTCTCCACAACATACACAACAAAACGCGTTAACGTTAGTCAAACTGTGTAAAAATGTTAAGCTAACATCAACTAATATACGCCCGAGCGAACTAATTTTCATAATGCTAAATTATGTTTGTTAGCTCTATAAATTCTAATGTTGGACTCCACTTAGGAGACAGCACGTGTATACCATTTCATACCATTGCTGCTGCTTTTAATGCATCATCTTTTGTTATAGAGCATCTTCTTAGAACCCTTGCAGCCTGGTAAATGCACATAACTTTCAGACTCAACACCCCTAGTTTGTAAAAAATGCTTGAGCTGTTAAAACTTTGAAGTTTGTAACTTGACTTTCATTTTGATATATAGTTTCGTCAATGCATCTTTCACAATTACAATGTTATCGACAGACAGACAGACAGACAGAACGGCCTCTGTGGTGGTTCCCGCTACAGTAGGTGTCTCCAGGAGCACATTTTGTTATGATGACACACACACACCGACTCACAAGGTGAAATAACAAAGCCAACATCGTTGTCGCGGCTGCCAATGATACCCTGTTCTTTCTTTCCTTCTCATCCACTGTGTGCTTTTCACCCATTTTCCTGCACTCAACTCTCTATCATCAAAATATGTTATTTATTAATATGTATATTTTTTTACTTTTAAGAGGCTTTTCATGCCTCTACATCTATTCTGTCACTTCACAACTGTGGCAGTGAGAAGGGTTCAAGGGTCAAGGCAAAGTAGAGAGAGTTGGATGAGTGAGAGGGTTTAAGTTCGCACAGAGAGTGGAGGATTGTATATTTCCTAAGAAAACAGGAGCAGCCATTTGAGTGGAGGTCATGGACATTTCTATGCATGCCGACAGAATAGGTAGAAGCGTTGGAGGAGAAAGGCCTCTTAAAACTAAATGACCTAAAAGCTCTTGGTTTGAATACTCTTCAGCCTATACTCTGCCAAATGTACTCTAGCTCGAATAAAGCACTTGGGTCAGAAAGGATGTTTTTTGAAGCTTTTAGGCTTTTAACTCTGATTCCCACTTAAAACCAACTTTAGTTCCCATTTCTAAACGAAACAAGGCCTTCTGCATCTAATTACTGCTGCATGTTACAGTCAAAATACATTTTCTTCTACACTTTTTGAGACACTTGTGATTAAAAATTAATGGCTTTTTTCCTGAGATAAATACTGATTCACAACCATGATGGGTCAAAAAGAATCTCTCTGCTTTCAAATAAAGGTAATTTTTGAAAAATGCTTTAATAATTATCTAGATTTTTTTTGTGAAGTTCAACGCACACGCACGCACACGCACACGCACACACACAACTTATTCACTGATTTTTGGGGTGTAATGCTTGTAAAGTCCACATGATGGCAGTATGGATCTAAATATTAATCCCTCTTCTCTTGCTTGGCATTTTGGTTTGTAGCTTAATAAGAATTATATACACATTGCAATTACAAATGTAAATGCTATAAAACATCAGGTTTAAAAAAAAAAAATTGACCAATAAGGTTATATGTATATTTTTTATATATGTGAGAAACCATATTTTGCATATGGATACTAATTATTTTATATGCACACCAATCATCTTTTTTTTAAATTTTTTTTTTTTTACTTTCAACCGAACATTACGCCGTGGGAGGCAGTTGAAATATATTATATTATTACAACATTTGTACAACTGATAAAAGAGTGTATTATTTATAGAAACAGCAGGTGGCGATATGGAGCTTTACTCCTACTAACAACCACAGAAGAAGATCCCTGCTAGGTTTGCTAGCAAGCTAGCAGCTACAAATTGCACGTTTAGATAGACGTGAGCACCAAGATGCTGTTGCAGACAGCCAGGCCGTGGTTGCTTCGTTGCAGGAGTCTACCTTTGGCTTGCACAAGGTCTTACTACGCTGATAAAGTAGCTCGACTCGGGTCTCAGCCGGATAAGCAGTCTTCTGAATATCAGGTAGGTTAGCCTGCTGCTAACGTCCGCTAGCCGAATGTTACAACTCTACTGTCCGCTGTCAACGTTTACTGTTTAAATACACAACTGACAGCACGTGTACAATCACGCTAAGGTCAGCTAAAGTTAACAAGCATTAAGACTATAGTTTATTTAGTTCCTTAACTACGCAGAGACCAAATGTACCCTGTTTACTGGTGACAAGAGGTCAAAACCTTGAGCTTTCATAGTACTAGCTAAGGTCTTAGCACAATAAGTTAGCCAGGCAGGTGCATTTCTACTATTCACAGTTGTTTTGCCTTTGAGCAGCTGGACACAGCCTTTGCTCCACATGTCATGACATGTCTGTGTGTGATTTTCAGTCCTGGTCGAGTAAAATAGTCCTTTAGGTTATTCTTTCAACCAAGTCGGTTTACTGGAGGGCAATTGCCATGTAATGTTATGCATCCTAGCCCCATGTTGTGCCTGCAGAAATCATCATCTTTACATCTGAGACTTTTGAGTCATATATACTAACCCACCAAGACCTTTTTTTTCATTTTACAATATAACTTTTTACTTTTTTATTTACTTTATTCTTTTTTATATATCTGCAATGCATATTACCAATTTCCCTTGAATTTGTATGCAGGACCAAATGACTAGATGTTATTATAATATATTAATACTAGACAGAATCAAAATTGGTTGCAAGAAAGTGAAAACTATTGAAGATTTGTTTTAGGGGTTTTATGAATTTGATCATTGTAAAACATTTGGCAATAACTACTTGCATGAATACATGTTGCACATTATACTCAGGATTTTCAGCACACATTTCAACCAGGCCAGTGAAAAATAAGCAATTGGTGACGCTTAGAATACACAAACTTCCAAAATTTCCAAAACCCTCAGTAATTAAAGTGTTTGGAATAGAACTATAGGATTTTGCAAGGTCCCGTGGATTTAATAGAAGTTTTCACTTTATTTTTTTCAAGAAAATCTATGACATGAACTGGGAGGTCTTGGTGAGTTGATATGGAATGACCCTTTTCATAACTGGGACGATGTATATTAAATCCAAAGTGGAGGTATATATAATTTATAATAATTATATTTATAATAATATAATGCTAGAGTGGCAACCAGCAGAGCTGTGGTACTCGATAAACAGAGTTAAGAACATCTGCCTGAGTGGTATATACGGTATAAATAACAAGTGAAATAAACTAAATGCATAAAGGGCAACATCTAGCAGAAACAACTCCTTGTTGTTCAACAGTAACCTCTGAAAATGACCCGTTAGGCATCAGCATTACTGATTTTATTCACAAGAAGCATCAGTGTAATTATTGGTACATAGTGTCCACATTTAGTAACCAACAACCAATTCATGCTCACTAATGCAACACCAAAAAAGGTCACTAGATGGCACCACAGACACACATTTATGTTTCCTATTTGGAAAAAGAAAATATATCAATGTATACCTGTCAAGTAAGTGTTTGCATACCACATTAAATCAGTGTCATTGCAGCTATGTTTTTGACCTTTTTCATTTCGTCTTGATAAATGCAGTTTGATGTGTTGAGCGGGTAGGAAAACCTTTGCAAATCGTCTGAGAGTTGACTTAAACAACTTTAATTAGTTCCATAATCATAACTTGTCTTCTTTTGTAATGGGGAACATTTTTTTCTGTCATGATGCCTGCCCACTCAGACCTGGAAATGGTGTTATTACATTGTTTTCAGTTAAGGCACTTAAAAGGTTGTATACTGCACATCATTTTCTTTATCTGTTGAAAATGTGGTTGCATTATTGGAGGAACTGATTATGTGGCAGGTTTCTGTTAGTGCCGAGTGGTGTTTGGATTAAAATGTGTTTTTGTCATTAACATTTAATGATTTATACATAACCTTGTTTGGGAAGTCTCTACTAGACTGTACATGATACTTACCTCGCTGTTTTCTTGCCCAAAGGCTTCTTTGTTATATGTTTTTAGCACTTTCCTACGAGCTTGTTTGGATTAAGCCAACCGTAAATCTATTATCAGTTTTTTAATGTGGTGCTGTCTGCCAGAAATTGTCATCAGTAGAACTCGTACAACATGCCAAACAAAACAAATGTCTATATACTCTTCTTGTTTTTCAGGAGAATTATGACCGAATGCAAGTTATTGTTGATGAACTGAAAAGCCGGACGGAGAAGGTTAAATTGGGTAGGTGTGAACACCTGACGGATTACACACTACACTAAATTTAACTTCTTCACTTTGTGTTTTCATCAGTGCAAATTAGTTTATGCCATCTGGTTGATGAAAGTGTTGACAAAACACAATTAATTACCCTTATCTGTTCTAATAAAACTGCTCGGGATTCACCCGTAGATATTAAGGCTTTAAGGGCCTGCTGTCACGTGTGGATGAGCAAACTGAAAGTAATAACTGGTTCTTAATTAACTTGCTTCAATAAATAAAGGGTAAAAACTCTAAGCTCTTACACTGTGTGAAAACATTGGCACTCACACTTTACAGAGGATATTTCAGTGCTGGTAACATTGAGTAGATTACAGTGTAACTACAGTGAGTTTCATGACAGATGATACACTTGAGTTTAAAGTAGGGCAAACACGCTAAATGTTTATCTTAGTTTTGATGTGTAGGGTATAGGCTTGTGGTTTGGGTTACGATTTACATTTTCACACATGCTAAAAATCAACACTGGACTATCCAAAGTGTTGCCAAATCTTTTCACATTCTGTTTATTTTTTATCAATCCAGGTGGGGGAGAAAAAGCCAGAAGACTTCATACTTCTCGTGGGAAACTTCTGCCTAGAGAGCGTATAGACAGACTGCTGGATCCAGGGTACAGTATCATCTCCTTTCATCTCTGACTCAAAATTCATGGCTGACTCATACCCAGCAGACCAGATTTAAAAGATGTGCTCTGGTTTGACGTCATTACACAAACCATGGCGCAGGTGGTTCTAATGTGTGAAGCTCTTCACACTTCCCTGTTCGAAGAGAACAGGGCTAGAAGGATAGCATTTCGGTTATCTTGACTGTAGAGCCCTAAAATAATCCACCATCACTACAGACATCACAATTCCATGCTCAGAACTTCATTTCAAGTTTAAAAAGGTAATTTTAATTAAAGCCCTGTATTACATGATTTTTTGTTTTTGTTTTTCATACAGGACCCCTTTCTTGGAGTTCTCTCAGTTTGCTGCATATGAACTGTATGGAAAAGAGGAAGTCCCAGCAGGCGGTATACTTACTGGGATTGGGCGGGTTTCAGGGTAAGCACCATGAATGAGCAGATAATCCTACTGAAACAGACCACACAATAAAAATGGATTTTAAACCACTGTCTATGCCTCTTTAAATGCAGATTAGACCTCCTTAACTAGATGCAAAATATTCAAATTCTAAAGTCTATGATAATTACATGGGGTGTTAATTTAATCTTTGCGAGTTGTAATTAGCTTTTTGGATACTTTCCAATAAGATTTTCCTGGAGTACTCCAGGTGCACCACAAATTTCAATATTTTTTATTTTTTTTAATTTCTCATAGGGTGGAATGTGTTATTGTTGCAAATGATGCTACTGTCAAAGGAGGAACATACTTCCCAGTGACAGTGAAGAAACACCTTCGTGCACAAGAGATCGCCCAGCAGAACCACTTGCCATGCATTTACTTAGGTACGTTTCTTTCTCTATTTGAAAGGGTTTGGTAAAACAAGAAACCTTTACTTACAAAAGGGAGGAAAAAATATGTTCACATCCAGAATCAAACGTATAAATATGAAAGTCATGAGAAAAAGAGAAATGTTGTTTATCAGTCATTTTATAAAATGAGAATACTAGAAGTTGTATTTTCACTGTGTTTCATTAAGTTCAATAACTTGATCAGCCAGATCTCCTCTGCAGTTGTTCCAAATTCAAAGGGGAAAAGTGGGAAAAATCCTAATGTTTTTTTGTTTGTCAGTGTAGACTTGGCACATCCCAGAACACCCTGGTTGAGGCTTTAGGCTCCAGTTTATCGTATAAGGAAGACTGGGCGTCTGTAATAAAGCCAGAGGCCAGATGTTAATACTAATCACTGAGTTCTCTAAGTATTCTGATATTCTTGACTCCTTTAGTGGATTCAGGAGGGGCCAATCTTCCCAGACAGGCCGAAGTCTTCCCAGACAGAGATCACTTTGGACGTATTTTCTACAACCAGGCCAGGCTGTCTTCAGAGGGAATAGCGCAGGTAATGCTTATGTTTGATGGATATTGTATTTCTCACTTTTATCATATAACACACTTAGAGCAGCTGAAACTTTACCATGCTGTCATGATTTGCTTGTCTACCTTTGGTCACTGTCTGTTACTGTAGCCTATTGTTTTTATCTTTCATAGTACTTGAA
Source organism: Bovichtus variegatus (assembly GCA_943593645.1). Classification (NCBI taxonomy): domain Eukaryota; kingdom Metazoa; phylum Chordata; class Actinopteri; order Perciformes; family Bovichtidae; genus Bovichtus; species Bovichtus variegatus. The sequence continues at coordinate 1,059,534 of CALSCE010000020.1, read as the reverse complement.
AACTAGCTGATAGATGTGATGGGTGACTTGGAGAAGTCTTGCCCTCACACCTCACCGGTAGACCCAGGGCTTATAAACACACCTGAATATCTTAATACCACTAGAAGAATTAGCAACAAGCGCTAATATTGCCCCTCCTTATGATTTTAAAATGATGATTTATTCAAGAATTTCCCTTCTGTAACATCTGTTTTTACGCCCTAGTCCTGTTTAGAAATCCCTCCACATTTACCACAAGCTTGCTGTATTACAAACGTACAAGTTCAGTTTCCAGTACCCACCACATTGTTGTTAATCGCATTGACAATTCAATTCTTCATTGCAATAAGGGCCTTCAAGGACAGATCCCAGATAGAGCGTAAAATCAATACTGAATCTGAATTCCTACTGGTACAATCAAGTGTGAAGGTCCAATGAAGTGTGAAGCTACAAACGTGCTTGGGGCTAAGTTGTATTCTAGCTGGTATTACACTGTCATATAAATCAGACATTCATTTGATAGCAGAGCTTTCATGTCTGTCCAATCCAGGATGTCCATTGTTAACATTAGACGTTTTCTTGACTCTTGTAGATTGCTGTTGTGATGGGCTCCTGCACTGCTGGAGGGGCGTATGTGCCTGCCATGGCAGATGAGAGCATTATTGTGCGGAAGCAAGGAACCATTTTCCTCGGAGGACCACCACTGGTAGGACACGTTTTTGTTGTTATCTAAGACTAGGATGAAAGTTGGAGCAGCAAGTTATTTTGTAATGCTGTTAGTGGATTGGGGATTCATATACAGTATTTAGGTTTTTACAAACGTCATACATTAAGAATTATTAATTAATTATACACTTTTTGTTGTAGTTATTTAATTTAAACTGTACAGTAAATAGTGATCAGGTAGCAGACTTAATACTTCACGGATATTGTGTGTGTTTTTGTTTGTTTGTTTGAGAGTCTCTGTGCTTTTGTATTTATAGGTCAAAGCTGCCACTGGGGAAGAAGTTTCTGCAGAGGACCTTGGTGGTGCTGATCTTCACTGCAAGTAAGAAATACCTGTTTTTTTTTCCCATTACATTGTATGTGTGTTTCTGCTTTTAGAAAAGTGTTTGTTGTTCATAAGCTAAAACGTAATTAAGCTGTTGTCCAGAGGAATACTCAACTTGACAAAAAATGACAAAAATAATTTGTTAGAAATATATATTTCAATGGTGCCATTTACAAGCTGGGTTTACACACGGAGTAAGGTATTCTCCTCACTGAATTGTGTAATGTAATGGACAATACTGCTATTGGAAAACAGCACTGATGACACAACCTGTCCTCCTAAAAATGACATTCCCAAACCACAAATCTGCATTGGGAAATACGTTTTGAGGGGGAAAGTATTTTCTCCTGGATTACGTTTGCTTTTGACGTACAAAGTAAGAAGACTTTCACAGAGGAGATTCGTGTCCCGTGTGAAACGAAAACTCAACGTTGACTTATTTTAATATACTGTAAGTCCATAACGTAAATAATGTAACAAACGTACTTATTTTAAGCCAAATCATGATCTTTTACTTAACCTCACCAAGTAGTTTTGTTGAGTTTTTGTTTTTGTTTTAATTTACAACGTTAACCATGAGTTTGAAATGGCAACCATTATCCGGGAATTTTTTTTTACTATCGAAACGTTATTGAGAATGCAGTTTAGTTGTGTGGGAATGTAATTTTAATAGGAGACGGGGTTAATAATTCAAACTCGGATTTTCGTCCGGTCAAAATGTTTTTGACATGATGTTATTCATTTAAATACATTTAGGGTTTTCCTGTCCTTGTGCCGATTTCTCTTTGTATCATTTGTTGTTCAATTTACATTAAACTCAGTATTCTATAACACAACAAAACAGGCATAAAAGGTCAGTGGCCCACATTTACAGATTGAAATACTGTTGACGTTTTGGAAAAAAATTGTTAAAACATTATTTTATTTTTATTTACACTGATGAAACGCATGCATGTATCAGTATTATTATGTTAAGTAATGATGTATGTGCTGTAATAATGTCACAGTGATTGATTTGCTGCCTATTTTACAGAAAATCTGGTGTGACGGACCACTATGCTTTAGACGATAACCACGCGCTCCATTTAGCAAGAAAGGCAGTGAGAAACCTCAACTACAGGAAAAATATTGAGGTCAGTCCAATGACAGTCATTAACAATCACCTTTTTATACAGTCTTCTACCAATTTAAGCTGTCTGTGCTTGGAGCTTGACGTGGAGTCTGTTATATATTTCAGGTCACCACAGAACCTACTGAAGCCCCCCTCTACCCTGCAGATGAACTCTATGGCATAGTTGGCGATAACTTGAAACGCAACTTTGATGTCAGAGAGGTATTTATCCGGCTTCCTCGACATTGTCTCAAAGGGGCAAGAAAAAAAAAGTTATAGGCTGTACGTGAAGAAAAGAATGATGGTTATATTGCCTCAAACTTTGGGTTTAATGTCCTGGTGGGTTGAGTCGCTTTTGAAGTCGTAAAACACTTAATTAGCTACTACATAATCATCAATTTAAAATAATTTCTTAGCTCCAATTACTCGGCTTTAGGTATTATTTTGCCATGATGCGCATTTTTAGTGATTACTTTGATTTATTATAGTATTACCACCAGAAAACAAAATTTATAGAACATATGCAACTCTGTTTTATACTTAAGACTTATGGAAAAATACAAGCAAACCTGGTGTGTTCAGGTTCAGAATGCACTGTAAAAAATATTTAGCTGTCAAAAGTCGATAATGGACAGCGGGCATCAATCACTCTGTTTTTGCTCTCTCTGGCAGGCCTTGCCAGATGTTCTCATTTGGTTTAAAGACTTTGCCTTTGATTCTTGATGTAGACCCTCGAGCATGAATTACTGCTAACTGTAGGGATGGAAAACTGTTTGTTGTGTAGAACAGTATTGGCAGCCCATTTAGGATGCAAGATCAAGTGGCTGCTCCCTCTGAACAGGAGGTTTTCTTTTGAACTGTAATAGGCTTTTCAACACAGGGCACCCTGAAATCGCTTAAGCGAGATCCCTCAAATAAAAATTCTATCGGTCTGGTGACTTGATATATTTTTCAGTAGTTTTGAGAAGATCAAAAGCAACAATGAATTAATCCTATTACTGATATTTGTTTGTGTAGCCTAAGCCTGATATTCCTATTCCTCTGTGCCATAGAGCTCCATTGTTTTTTTAAATTGTTTGAACAAATACTGTCTTGCTGCTATAAATACTCACGGACATCATATCCTTGGCTGAAAATAATCCCTGACAAATACTCTATTAACTCCTGTTTCAGTAACTTTTGCTAAAAGAAATTACAGAGCCAAGCTGTTTATTTTTTTCAAAGAAACAATATATATACACACACACACACACACACACACACACATATCTATCTCGTGCGCACGAAATAACCAAACTGCGGGAATGATAACATTTATTTGAGGCCACGAATTGCATCTCATGTGCACAAATAAATGAATAAATCGTGGGCCTCTGATTTATTTATTCTCTCTATGGCATATCCCCGGCTCTGTATTAAACAAACAAACACAAATGTCTCTTGGTCTGTATTTGACTTTGCATTTTTGGCTTTTACAACTTTCCTCTATTCATTGGATTGCAGGTCATTGCCAGAATTGTGGATGGCAGTAAATTTGACGAGTTCAAGGCTTTCTATGGAGACACACTTGTTACAGGTATGGGAAGTAAAAAAAAAAATTTTTTTAAAAAAGTAAATTTCTACAACCCAGATAATTATGTTTACCATTATGTTTTTTCATCAATCTACCAACCTCCACATTGGACCCTCAATATGTACCTGTTCAGGTTTTTCAAGAATATTTGGTTACCCTGTCGGAATCATTGGCAACAATGGAGTCTTGTTCTCAGAGTCTGCGAAAAAGGTAAATATCGTTTGTACCCTAAGATGACTGAAGCGGTTAAATTCAGTGTTCTCTAAAGGATAAATATGGATTTCTAAAGTCTGTTAAAGTATCTCCACAGAGTTTATTAGAAAAGCTCAAATGTGCCTCTGGCTTCACAAAACATTCAGACTCCTGGTACAGCTTTGATCCTGTGATATTATAAACAGACTCACGACACTTGTGTAAAAGCTAAGCCTCATGATCAAGGTGAATTTTCAAAGAATTGTACTGGCAATATGTTTCTCCTAATGTCAAGGACTTTAACCTAATACTGAACCACTTCAGATAGTATTCTCCACAGAGATTTGCTGCTTAAAGCACCAACTACCGATATTTCTCTCTTGAGGGAGCTTTAGTCTTCGTAGATAGTTCACACTGACCTTTCACAGTAGAGTTTCTCTCATACAATAAGCTCTGAAATTACACTTGTCTGGGCCATCTCAGGAGTACTCTGGTGAATGGCATAGTAATAACATAGCATTTAGAAACCATGAACAAGGGACAATCATGATTTTTATTCAATATAATTCACTTAATTTGCAAGCCAGTCTTCCGTGAACAGCTGAACTTTACACAGGCTTACGAAAGACGAGGAGCTGAATTTGTGATTACAGACTAATGCGTTTTTCAAACACATTTTGAATTAGATTACAAGCTTGACCTGGGAAAAAAATGTTTCTTTGATTCCTTTTTTTTCCTGTGAGGTCTCAATATGACGGTAAGAGCATTGGTTCTCTCATCAGTATAATTGCTGATGAAAGGGACTGACACAGTGCTTCAGACAGACACCGATGTGGAACAGACATGCTCACAGAGCATATACAAGAAAAATCAATACAGCACCTGCATCTTGAGATGCATTTTTGAGACACGCTGTCATCACTTAAGACATGGCCTGGCTTCTATTATGCTAACTGTTAAATTGTAAAAAGCTTTTCCCCAGGTGTTTGTGAAAGGGAGAGGTAACAGAGAAAAGATTAGATTTCTGTTGTTGTGTGCACATTTGGGAGCAGACTGATGGATCATTTTTCACCAAGTGACAGTTTCTAATAAGCAGCCGTCTTTCACGCTGTCTCCAACTTCTGTTTACACTTTGCAATGCAAGGCAGGATGCTTCGCTGAGAGAAAGCCAGCAAAGTTAACTGCCAAAATAAAGAAAAACACCTGAGCAATTCAGCAATACAAAATATATGGAAATGAGGTGTCTCCGCTCAGTGCACAGTCTTTTGTGCTTGTTTTCCTGTGCGGTAGCTCCTGGCAGCTCTGTGTTGTTCACTGTATCTTTCTGGCAAGGCTGAAGGCCATTCAGTTTTTCCCATTCAAAGTAAAAATATAGCGAGAACAAAGGCAGTGTGAAGCCAGATGACCTCCCGCCCAGGGTTGATACATTTCTGTCTCGAGTCAGATGATGAAGGTGAGGCCAACTGCTCACAGGACACGCACTTAATGAATGATTCGATGAACATGAAGCAGTTGTTTCATTTTTAGATTGAGTTTGATTTGGACTTTCCAATCTGCTCCCAAATTCTCCAGGAGTTTCTATCTTCTTGTGAAAGCGCAAGTGCCAGATGTGATCCAGACAGTATGTGTATAGCAACAGCCCAGGCACTAGTCTCGTACCTCAGTCAGGTCACATGTACACTTGTGTGCTTTGCATTATATTCTCTGTTACATTAGGAACTGCTGTTTTTCCTGCTGGTGCAGGCACATTTCTTGTTAATCTGAGGTGCCAAGAAAAATAAGTCGTTACCACCCTGTCATTTTATTTAAAGGTCGTGATGGTTCATGTCTGTGTTTTGTCCTCTGGGCAGTTACTTTTGTTTCAGTGGAAGTATATTAGATTTACTGAATATTTTGGTTCCTTTTCAGGCAACACATTTCATCGAATTATGCTGCCAACGAAACATTCCACTTATTTTTCTCCAAAACATAACAGGTCAGTGGGAATTCTTAATATCTGAGGTTTGGGAATTATTGCCATCTCAGATTGTGTTTTGTTGGACTGTTTATTATTTTATATATTTTTGTCTCTTATATTGCTCCATCACCTCAGTTCAGAATGAAAACGTTAACGTAATTCATTATTATTTAAGTAGTTAAATAGCTAAAAAATGTCATGGAAATGTTGCGGCTTTTAATGGGATCTTAGGCACCTAATGAAACCCTGTATTTAATACAAGCTTATAATTGCACACTGCAAAGTGATATGTGATTAAAGACTTTCACAAGTGATGATATTACGGTTTACATACAGACTTTTTTTTCCTCAACATGCTTTCAGTTTTCACCTGTTTTTATCATTTCCTTTTAACACACCTAGACGCTGTCCCTTGAAAGGACAAAACAAAGTCAATCCAGTTTTTATTTGCAATCTCGCCTCTGCATCTTTATCTTAGGCTTCATGGTAGGTAGAGAGTATGAAGCAGGAGGAATTGCCAAGGATGGAGCTAAGATGGTAACTGCAGTTGCCTGTGCCAATGTACCCAAGATTACTGTTATCATCGGTGGCTCCTATGGTGCAGGAAACTATGGAATGTGCGGCAGAGCCTACAGGTAGGAATAAGTTGATGGAAAATTAGACTGCACCGGTTGCATCACAATTAAACAAAATAGAAGCCTGGCCAAGACCTACAGTAATAAGCAGACCATGCTGTTAGTGCATAATTTAGATGTATAAAATGCACTCTGCATGCTGTTCAGTATGTGGAATAATATGCATCAGAAGCCCTTGGACTTTTACATTTAGATGGAAGTGACCTTTTGTGAAGGCATGAACGGAGGCTTTCATATTCGAACCTTTTCAATGCTAAAAGAACATTTTATAATAAAAACATCCATTTGAATTTGACTTTTCTGACACTGACTGCCATTCCTCGCCTCTTCATTGTTCCTTTTATTTTTGTTTTTGTTTGGATTAGGTCCCCTGACAGCTTTGCTTCTATAACGATAAGATGCAGATAATTATAGGATGGTTTCTGCAATCAACAAAGTGCTTCATACAGCCTTTCTCACATATGCAGTTGTACCCGCAGTAATTCTTGTCTCCCCCCCCATCAATTTAGATACATTTTAAATAACTGCTGGTATTCACCTTTTGGTTGGATTTTTCAAATTATTTAGTATTTCTTAAGTGGTGCTTTCGCTGGCCCAAGTGCTGTTTTCTGGTTGTTTTCTTTGTTCTAATTAGTTGTTTGTCTATGATTTAGCGGACTATTCTAACTCGGCAAAAAACAAGCAAATTGACAAATTCGTTCTTTTCTTCTCATAGCCCACAATTCCTGTACATGTGGCCAAATTCCCGAATCTCTGTAATGGGCGGTGAGCAGGCCGCCACTGTCCTGGCCACCATCACCAAGGATCAGAGGGCACGTGAAGGAAAGGAGGTAACATTAATCATCCCGTCTGTGCTTCACTGGAAAGGCTTAAATGAGCTTTTGTGGATTTGCTGCCAAAAGCATAAACATTATGAAGACACTTTTCTTTCAGTAATGGTTTGACATGGCACTTAAACAAGGATAAAAATATATCAATGTTAAGTGTTACAGTGATGACTTATCCAGAATATTGCTGTCATCAAATGGCTGTAATTAAATTGTGTCGGGGATGCTGTTATGGGTGTATTAAGAGTGCATTAATAGCTTCAGAATATTACCTCTCATCAATGCCCTGGATGGCAGGCATTTCAATCCGTTATGTTTAAGATTGTTCCACAGTGTATGGCATTAAATAGACTAGAAAAGGAAACTAATAATCAAATGTATTCATAGATTTGAATGTAGTCTTTTTTTTACAATCTTTATTCTACTTGTTAAAGTGGAACCTTGCTTAACAAGTGATTCAAGTGAAGTTTTTGTAGATATAACCAGCATGAATATGCAAACAAACGTAGACATATCTTGGCTCGGTGAATATAGCAGCAAGATACTGTTGGCCTTTACCCACACCACCCTCACCATGTTATTAGGAGGTGGGTGAATGAGGGAGAAATTAATAAATTAGACCTCTCGCTCAATGTTTTGGCCAACTGACATCCAAACACGCACCTCTGACCCACGATCTCACTCTTCTTACTACCACGACCCACAAGCTATGCATACTGTAAGTGTGGCTCTATATCATGGATAGACTTAGCTCGTAGCCACAAATCCCCGTTGATTGGACACATTTATGTATACAACCCAGAGTTCCAGATGAGCCGAGGGATTCTGATTATACAAGTACTCAAAAATGAAATGTTGTCACCTATACTTTCCTTTTAACAATAGATAGCTGAATGATTTGATACGGGATTTGAACTTGGAAAATATATATATATTTTTAATACTCTCAAAGCACCCACGAGAGTGAAATGCACCCCTAACTGCGCTAAGCTAATAGTATTTTGCTGCTCCTGTGCTATTTGCACATACAGTATATTAATGAGGTAATATGCAAATTGTTCATGCAAAATTGTCCCCTTTCTATGCAAATGAGCCTCACTGCAAAAACAGTCCAATTCACAAAGTTCAGCGCTATTAGCTACACGCCATTACAGTGAAATGATTAGATTCTTCAAAGAGTTGGTGGTAACTGAAGCCCAGATATAAGGGGTGTTTGCTCAAACTCATTTATTTTGGGATGCAGTGATGGGATGCAATGACAGTTGTGACGTGAAAAATAAATGAATAAAGCTCCCCTACCTCGCATTTTTGAAAATGCATGAGAAAAAAATAAAAAAAGATAGTGTTTTTAATGAAAAATAAGGTTATTATATAAACGGATAAACACATTTCTTCCCTCTCCCACCTTTCCCAAATCCTAGGGGGTTTCATTGTTTCCCTTTCCTCTCCCCTCATTGCCTTCGGGAGGTTTGACACAACGTCTGGCTCAGGCTGACTCTCAAATTGCACTCGGCTGCAAAACTTTATGTGCGTGTTTGCTCTGTAATATCATTAGTGCAATATCTTTTGTCAATCCGACCTGGAGACGGGGCAGATGGCAGGTGTAAATGATACGCAATTCATGGAGCTATCAGTGGCCTCAGTTGCCAGTTTTTTCAGTCCTCCTAACTAAAAACGAATGCAGTCTAATACAACAGCCCTGCAATGAATCAAAACGTAAGGATGGATTATATGTGACATTTTTCTGTCTGTTATCTTTGGCAGACCTACAGCACTAATTCCCTTTTTGTGTTTTAACAATGAATTCACAGTTCACAGCAGAGCAAGAGGCTGCCATGAAGAAACCAATAGTGCAGCGGTTTGAAGAGGAAGGCAGTCCATACTTCTCTAGTGCGAGGTGAGCTTTGGCCATGACACATCATTCTGTGTGTGACGGAATTATTCACCGAAAGGCTGCACAGCATTTACTAAATGTTCAAATGGTCTTTGTGGAATCACAATATTGTACGGATGTGGAATACCTACAGGCCATCAGCATTTGTTTGAAATGTAGTATTTTTGAATCATTTCCATATCAAATCATGTTATCCTGCTTTTCCAAGTCTTAAGAAAGACATGCATGTGTTGCTGTGATTGTGTGATCGTGGGATGTGTTCAAAGTGTATTTCTTCTCCATTAGATGTCCTGTTGTTCTGCTAACATTAGCCATCTTTGCTTTTCATTTAGGCCTGTGGGCTATTTCCAAGGTGTATGTGAGCAGAGCACATATCAAATGGTGGAGGTCTTGCAATCAAAATTGTGTTTTTATATTTTGCAGTACAGGGAGACCATTAAAATATAAAAAATGAGGCAGATTTTATATATATTTATTTAAACGGTAAAAGGCCTTACTGAGATAACACAGACTCTCAATGATTTTAGATAAACTATGAAAAAAGAATAATCAAGATTCACAACACACACAAGTTAAAAGGATTTTAAATGGATGAAATGCTAAACTATAAAAGATGGTTGATAAGAAAAGTCTTGCCTGTACCAGGCTTGATCCTATTGATGGCTTTTTGAAGAGAGGCTATTAACGCAGTTATTGTAGAGATGATTGCATTAAAATTGAGATACTGATGTGTTTTGCAAAGGGGAAGGATGAAAGCTGTTGATGACTCCACTGAGTCAACAGAATGTGGCTCTATTGACCACCAACCAATAATAATCACAAAAATATTAACTTTGGCCTGAGTGTCCTGCTACAATTTGCCACATGTATGTTAGTCAGACAGTATTGTGTGAAACCTTTTAGCCACATTTAAAATGTCTTGCTGGACATCAATGCACTCTGATGGATGTGGGAAAATTGTAAGAATATGTCAAAATCAAAGGATTTGTGATATATCTTTTTAGAGGAGGTTGTTGGGTTGTAACAATTTGACTATTATGAACATTCAAAACCATGCTGGTATTTTTTTACATTAAAAGCTGCGAAAAAGATTTAAGCGAAAGATTATAGAAACTATTATAATATGCAAGTTTCACAATTATGGTAACTGATAATGGAAAACTTACATTTTTACATTGCAGAGCAAAAAGAACATCACAGAATATTTTTTTTTAACCTCTACAAGTGTATTAAAACTGAAGTCATTTAGATAAAGAAACACACATTCTTGATTTCTGTATTAAAGTATTTGATAGATCTGCACAAGTACTACAAGAAGCATCAGATGAGTGATATTATCTAATGTGCATTATTTTTTTTAATTTAATTTTTTTTTTTTTTACAGACTGTGGGATGACGGGATTATTGATCCCGCTGATACTCGCCTGATTTTGGGACTGAGCCTCAGTGCAGCACTGAATGCACCAACGAAGAAGACACGATTTGGAGTGTTCAGGATGTAATGCTCATGTAGCTTGTACAGGTGTACACATACATATTGTACCTAAACTAGTCTTTGTAGTTTTTACTTGGGAGGTGTCACTAGATTAAGAGCAACAAACGCATTAACAAAAAAAAACAAAAACTGAAAAATCACTCTAGTAGAATCCCACGACCTTGGATCAATGGGGATGTGATTGGATGGTGTGCTGTTGTTGTGGAATATTTCCACTAATAAGTTGTGCCTTAACTGTTACTATTCCAGTGTGACTGCAAACTGTACCTAACTGTTTCCTTCCCCTCTTTCCCCTCATACTTGCATTGGGTTTTTTATCAATTACTGTAAATGATGAATTACAAAAAAATATGAAAACATACAAGTTGCTGTCTTTTTATTCAGGACCATCACTGCTGCTCCAGTACCTGATGATAAAGAAATATCAGAGATGAAAATTCTTCATAAGGGGGCGCTGTTTAGCTATAAATGGCTGATTGGTCACAGTCTAGAGAGGGATGGTAGAAGCACACTCAACTCTTTTCACGCTAAATGCCTGTTGGATAACGCAGTGGTGTTCTAGTGTTAGCAGGGGGAATAAAATAAGGATTTGTTTTTTTTGATGATGATGTCCAAGCTCAGTGCAATTATCTTTATATACACTAGAGTAAAATCTCTTGTCCAGAGACGCTAGTGAGTTCATTTACTTATGTTTGCCTTTCATGTTAATAATTGTGCAAATACTGTGTTACAGCAGGCAGGAATGGGATAGATATGGAACGTCTTATAGATCGTGGGCTGCAGGCAGAGTGTGCTGTGTACTGAGGAAGAGTGCTTAACTTTACCAGCTGGCCACCCCGTCTCACCCTCCCTCCCGCTTTTCCATTGCGTCAATTTATCTCTTGAACTGAACATGCTGCACACAGTTGGTATGCTCACATATTGCCGTAGACCATCTGAGTTCACTTTGGCAACAAGTTACATTATTTCCTCCATAGAACTTTCGGTGTCCAAGGATTAAGTGCAGCAGTGGATTTGAATGTTTGAACATCCTCCTATGAAGCCAGCTGGTTAAAATGCTTAACTTGAAGCCCTTCATGCTCCTCTGTGTATGACTGTGTGCGTGCGCCACCCACACGCACATCCTCCACCACCTCCGACCACCAATTTTTAAAACTGGTTTGCTGGTTATGCTTCATCCTCTTCCACCAAATGTCACTGTGGGATCATTACCAAACAGCATGAACCAGTATTAAAAGTTTAGATGTAATTGAAGTTGGAACAACTTGCCAGAGATGTTGAGATTTAATGACTTACAAAAGTCTTATCCTGTGCATGTTTTCAAGGCATTTGATAAAAGAAAAGGACCACGGAAATGTAGTATGTTACTCAATCAGAGGGGTTTATAAAGATTTAGGAATTTACTCTTCGTGACCCAGCCTTTCTCTCTGCCCTTGCTCTTAACTGCTGTAACAATGACTCAATGACTGGCAAACTTTCCATTTGATGTTGAGTATTTTGGCTTTGAGGTTGTACAACACTTCAGAACCTAGAGGATGACAGCCTCCCCCAGCATACACTGGATTAAAAAGGCAATCTGGACAGGTTGCCAGACACTCAGACAGATGCTCTCATTAACAGCTGTGTGCAGTCAGTGTGTCCAAATTTTAATATCTTAAAATCTAAACCATAAGTTCCACATTCAAAAAGGTCAAGTGTCAAACCTGGCACTGGCCTTTTAGAGGACCACAACGACCGCTTTTTGTCTTTGAAATCCATTTTGTGTCCCTGTCGTATCAGTGCTGTACATCTTTGAAGTGTTGCTGCATTCTAGGGATTATAATGTCTACAGCTACGCAAGGACATGCCAGGCCGTGTCAGTCAGACACAGTGGAGCTGTATTCTAGCTGAACTGATTATTGCAGCACTTAAAGGCGAGGCCACCCATACAAAATGGGTTGCTATGCGTAGGTCGTGGTATCTATGGAATCTGGCATTCTTTACAATTTTGGAGAACACTTCTAACTTTGCTGCCGACCGTATACCAGTTATCAACGAAATGTACTTTACCTAGTATTTTTAGTGGATTTTTAGTAGGACTCCACTTGATGAGATGCGATTTATTAACTGTTTTAAATGGTGTCAACTCTGTACTCAACAAAACACACACTCTGTCTTCAATAAGATTATTTTTCGCTTAGCTTCCTTTACCCCAAAAAGAAACAAGTGTGTTGGGATTTGGGTTAGTTTGAGGTCAGCAAAAAATTTGTCCCAAAGTGAAATTCAACCGACTTATCATTCTTAACCTCCTAGACATTTGTTCTTAGTTCAGCGTGAACAATTCAGTTTAATGATTCATTTATGTCAAATAAATTGTACCCGACCTGATTCAGTAGCTCCTTCGCTCTCTTGACAGATTTGCTTGGACAGTTATGACTCATTTTGAAGTCACTCCACAACCTAAAAATAATCATGATTGAGAATTTGAATCAGTCTTAATGTCCAGCTCCTGGAGGGAAATGGATTATTGTCATTGGTGAAATTTTTTTTTTTTTCTTTTTTTTGTTCCCCAAAACGAGTCTGCAGTCACCTGCTGAACGTGAGAGAGATGCTTAAAATTAATATTTCAAAGTCCAGGAGAACTATATGTGTATTAGTTAATGAAGAAAAGATATGCCTTGTTTTTCAATTAGAACAAAACTCAATAACAAAAATGTAATTATTTTGATACCATCTTATTTTTAAGTCCAGTGCAACTATGTTAATGTCATGATTGGTCTATTTAGTTTATTTAACCTTTGTTTGGGGTTACACCTACCCCACTGTTGCGTGTTATAATATATATATTATTAAAATAATAACGTTATTCTTTAATCAAGGAATATTTTTCCTTCAGACTTAATAAAACCCGATATGTATTACCCATCCCTTTCACAGGAACTGGACTTGAATATCAAATGAGGAAATATTTCACGTTTCATTTTATATTCCTGTTGTTTTGCCAAACAGTCATTTGCAGGCAAAGAGAAGTAGGCGATCATGTTGTTCTACATAGTGACATTACTTAATATTTGGGGTCAATTAGACACTAAACTTGCTGCTATGTAGAAGTTACTGTCCACACCTACCACAGACATGTACAAATCTGAGTATTAACAATGTTGGAAACAATGTTTCTTCAGCTGTTAGCGTGGGCACAGGATAACAATGAAAACACAAAGAAAAAGCTTAACGATTCCAACTTCTTAATAAATAGTAATCTTGCTCTGAACACAAGTATCCGTTTTGTTGCAAATGAAATGCACTGCAATGCAGAAGAATCTGCAATTCTCTACAAGATGCATATTTCTCAGGACACAGATGTTCCCGGGTTCAGACGGCTGTACACGATCAGATCAGGTCAGATGCTTTATCTCAGCCCCAACTCTGTGTCCCGGCTCCTGGGTGAAGAGGCTGCAGCCTGTCGGCCCTGCGTGGTTGTGTGGTGGCCTGGACGCCGAATTGACGAGCCTTGTGGTGCAATGTACGTCGGCACCGTCCCCGGACTGACAGGGCCGGAGGTCCAATGAAATAAGTCGACATATTGAGGTTGTCAAATCAAAGCCAAAGGGGAGGCGCTGTCCCGTCGTCGTCTGAATTACGTCATGCACAAACAGCTGGTCGTTGGCAAAAAAAACCCTGGAAAAAATGTAGACCCGCACAGCAACTGAGAACTGCACCCGGGCTGGAGCCCTCCACACAATTGTTTGCTTTTAACGATGTGGCAGCTGGAGCGTCCGAGCTCAGGATGTAGCCCTCCGAGGCTGCTCTTGCTTGTTTGCTCCCTGAGCGCTCTTGGAGGTGAGTGCTTTCCATTCACTGTGTGTTGCGCTGGTTCACGGGGAGCTGTTCCTTTTGTCGGGGTGCTGAAAACCTCCCAGAGAGCAGAAGCAGCAGCGGCAGCATCGGATCCAGTTTGCGGCTTGAATCCAGTTCTCCTAAACACCCACAGCTGCTGCCTTTAGTCACGGACACACACATATTACCGTTTTTGTGGGTTTAATGCACACAGACTCGCTTCAGTTGCGTGACGCATAGGGAAGGCTGCTGCTAATTATGGCACGCAACACATTGACATATGCTCCTATAGGTTGTACGATACGATACTGGGAGAGGAATGTGGCCACAAGGAAACACATCTGGCTGGACGCTTTCATTGTTGTTGCCTTTGGTATTTGTTTGTCGTTGTTTTGCTTTGTCAAAAAAAGGCAAAGACAAGTTAAGACACGTTGGCAAAATGCAGAAATATGATTGAATTCATTAGACAACAAGACAATGTGAAAGTTAAACCTTGTTTTTAAATTAGCCTAATTGAAAATGGACCGATCACTTGAATATTGTGGCCATATTTAAGCTAAACTTTTGAAATCCCTTTGATTTTGACTCGTTTTTATCATAAAATGTGATCAACAAGAACAAGATATTTTCCAATCTGTATGTGTATTTCCTTTAAAAATAAGAAAATCTTATGTAGACACCCATTAAGCGTGTTTTTTTTCCTTGTGGTATTTGTGTCCATGCACCAGGACATCTTTGCTCCTTCAAGACAGAGGCGTGAAACAAAACGCTCAGAGCTCAATTGTGAGACAACAATGAATCCATACCTTCAGCACACGCTGCACTGGCTGCGGTCACAGAAGACCTTAAAGGTCTGTCTGAGGATGTTGCAGTCCCCTGACAGACTTGTTGCTGTCTCTCTCCATCGGTGTTGGTAAATTCTTGGACTTGGTTGAAGTCAGTTAGATCATTGTCCCCCTTTACCCTATTTTTTCCTGGATTACTAGGGTTCTTTTTTCAGTATCACAGTAAAAGGGATCAAAGTAATATTTAAGAATTGTGTCTTGAATTGCAGAATTCAATGCTTCTGTTTGTTTATTCGAATGCTCATTGTCTCGATAAGAAGCCAGTTTATCCAGTTAGGATAGTTTGCTTGACCAAGAGTGGGAATTGATGGCCAGTTTGTGCCGAATTCTGTTTTTTAGTCATTGTTGTTACAGATGGTTCCTGTTTTTTTCTTTCATTTTTTTCTTTTCTTTTAAAATTCCTACAAGATCATGCCAATAGAGGAGGCATTTTGAGAAGCAGTCTTTACCTACGCTGTTCAAAAAAATAAAGTTTAAAGACTATCCCGCTAAGCATTCAGGGATAAATCTCTAGTTGAGATGACAAAAAGCTGGATTATGCCTGTATTAAGCCTCTAACAGGGTAAAACAGTGGTTGGGAGGCGCTCATTGAAGATTACTGAGATTACTGAATTCAGAACCGTGCTGTAAGAACGCCTGTAAGCACTCTGCTGCCTTTATCTTTAAATGTCTTTATTTAGCTGGCAAACAAACAAGCATATTTAAATATTTTGGCGTGTTTACACCTTCACATTCAGTGCAGTCACAGTGTGTGACTGCTGGATTGTCACTGAGAAATTTCTTTTACTGAATCCTTCTTTCACATAGAGGGGGTTTAAAAATAGATTTATTTGTTCTATTTTTATAATAATAATTTGGCATGTGGTTGTCAGTCATGTATTTCACTTCACAACAACCCTTTCAAAATGTAGCCCGTCTTTTGCATGTCAATGGAGTATAACTGTATCAATCTTAATGTACCTTGCGCATTACAAAACATTTGACATCTACGAAACACAAGGTTTTGACTAGTACCATTAAAATGCTATTTCAGAATATTGACCATTTACAGGCCATTGACATAAACAACAAGTAAAATAAACATATTTTTGCACACCTGTATACAGACATGTGTGTAAGAAAATAATGACTAGTGAAGTTCTGCTGCACACTGTCAACGCTTACAGTTCATTTATTAATATTGCAACATTTTGGTACAGTGACCTTTGTCGGGCATTTCCACATATCAAGACGTATCTATGTAGAGCATTGGTTAATACGAAGCAACATCTACTTGCTTCTCAAATGTCAATGGAAGAGGGATTTTCCCTTAATGAAACACTTGAATTATTTCTCTATGCGGAAGAAGTAAAACTACAAAAAGAAAAAAAGAGCACGATTGGATAAGAGTGTAAAACAAACGTACTTTTGGGGAGCAGGACGTGACGTAATAATGGTGTATTGTAACTGGGAGTGGTGGTGCACAATTCATCCAAATTTAAAGACTACTTTTGAATAGTGCACCATCCATAACAATATCCAGACGAGGAACATTGGGGACTTTTTCCACTCAAACATCTGTCTGACCAGCAAGTAATGAAATGGCTACAGTATATTATACATGTTAGTGGTGTTAGCTGGGATCGGTCGCTGGAAGAAGAAGAAGAAGTCTCTCTGTTTCTAATCATACGGGCAGAACATACAGTAGGCTTGCTGCAGTGGGACTTCAGCAGTGTTAGCGCTGCGCTCCACCTATTGAGTTATAGCACTTCAGTCTGTGACATGGAACCAGTTTCTCCTAAGCCTCAGTCACAGGCATCACTGTAATGAAATTGCAAAGAAGAACCTTAATGCAAAGAAGGCTCACATATAACGCAGATAGAGGGCCAGAGAAAGGCTGGGATGAGAGTGAAATTTAGTCTGAGAGCTTTGTATGGGATTAAGCTTTAGCTCTTGACAGCAAGATTGCTTCATTCTTTTGAGTTTTTTGCCTCCTTATTCTGCATCTTTAGTATTCAAGGTTGCTTCCATAGGTGAGAGCCAGCGCGGGCATTGAGGAGCTGGTAATAGTGTTGGGGAGAGGAGCAGAGCATTTTTCTCTTTTTCCTAACACGCATTAGAACACACTGCACATTCAGGGAAACCTTTTCCTTTATGCCTCAGCACCTTGACACTATAGAGGGTCGCTTGGTTCTCCTTACTCTATGTCATCAACAAGGTGAAAGCAGAAGCAAATAGCAAACCATGCAGCTGCAAATGACAGCAGTAGTACAGTGTGCTCGCTTACTGTGTCGCTGCGACTCTTAAATGAATTGGGCTCATGCTGTTTTAGAGGCACAGACTTTTCCTTGCATCCTCAAAACAGTTTTATGAGATTTGACTATTTTTGTACAAATTGCAGGTGAGAGATAAATTATCCCTAAAACCAAACCAAACTGTAAACGACAACGCCACAGGTATTCCAAGTACAGATGGTAGAAATGCTTGATATGCATAAACACAAAGGGAGTGCGGAAAACATTCTCCTCCAGTGAAACATCAAGCCTCATTGTTCTATGAAACATTTCTGTCTTCTCTCTTATCTACTCATCTTTATATTCTACTATATTTTATATAAATGTAGTATGTTCTAGTATAGCAGAAGTCATTTGTTCTGCTACTTTTATATGCAGAGCCTTCGCTGGATGTAATCCAAGGATTTGACATTATGCAGGACGCGAGTGAGCCTGCATGCATACATCTCCCTCAGCTGCTTTAAAAGGAGTTAAAGTCTGTGATCACATATTTAGATGATCTAGCTCTCTACAGTTTGTCGGGTTCAAGGAGATGCTTGTCATTATGGACTTAAGACAGAGAGACTGCTTATGCCTCTGTTCTGTTTACAAGAATGATAGTGCTGACAAATTGGAAAATGCTTGTACTTGGGATTCAATCTTTAAAAAGCAGAGGTCTTAACTCATCGTCAGCCCCGCTAGCAGCAAGGCTACGGATGGCAAAGTTGGTCTGTCTGTCTGCCGGTGGATCGGCCCAGCACTTTGGTTCAGACTGAAATCCTTTGAAAACTACTGGGTGGGATGTCACGAAATTTGAACAGATACCAATGATCCCCAGAGGATGAATTCTCATGACTTTAGTGATCTCATGACTTTGTATCTACCGCCACCAGTCGGTCAACGTTTTCTCTTATCCTGTGAAATATCAATCAATCAATCACGTTTTATTTGTATAGCCCAATATCACAAATGACACATTTATTTACAGGATAAACAACTTAATACGGTTACAGCATAGACACTCTATATGACAAAAATGATTACGTGAGCATATATCTTAACATCTACTAAATAGATTGGTTCAGACACTCATTGTTCCCAGAAGATGAATCCTAAATACATTGATGACTTCTCATCTAGTGCCATCATCAGGGCATAATTTCCATTCGTCCAATACTTTGGTTTATGACTAAATGGTTGCAAAACTGATGACATTCTCATCAGCCTCATCTGAACTTTGTGTGTGGTGAAAATGAGCAAATGTTAGCATGCTAACACATCAAACTAATATGGTGAAAATGCTAAACATTATAGCTGCTTAACAATAGCACATTAGCATTGTCATTGTAAATATGTTAGCACGCTTACAGCTGGTAAACTCAAAGCAGTGCTGCGCCTCAGTACAGCCTCACCGCCGCGAGCATGGCTGTAGTTGATCAAAGTAGACAACTCTAAATGAGGATATCACATGTGTTCCTTATATTTATTCTCACAAATATTCAGGGAGACTTTGCTCTGGTTCTCTTCCCTACAGATTGCCTTTTCGTGACTGAATACTTCACCCGCACGCCTCGTAAGCTGAATGCTTTCAACTCCTTCGCCAGTGTGGAGCTGTTCCACTTCAATGTGCCTGACGACACCATGATGGCCGTATGGAACCTCATCACCTTCAAGGAGCAAGGGGGCACGTTTGGAGACAGCTGCCCAAACCGCAATGTGACTGTGTAAGAAAAATGACTTTGTCGCAACGTCTTTTTCTCTTCCTGGAGCTGCTTGTATTCAGCTTAAAGCCCTTCTTTTGTTGCTATTTTGTTGAAGTAAGAAACTGAGAGGCTGACGTCTGCTCCTTCTCTAGGGTGTAAATAGATAACAACAAGAATATTATACACTTTACCTTTGGGGAAAGGGTTATACCTGAGCAGGTACCTGGTTGAACCTGAGCAGTGTCAGCTATTACTGACAGCCTCGACATATGGAGGGAACTGCTGTTAAAGCATTAGCTGCATTTAACTTTTAGTTCTGTCTGTCTATTCCTGTCATATTGGTGTTTGTCATGAGAGCTGGTATCTCAGGTGGCTCTTCTGTGCGCCTGTGATATTGTGATTGACGTGGTTATTACATTCAAATATGTAGAGCTGGCTATGATAATTAATGTTTTGGATTTGAATTTTTCACATTTTAAATAGAAGAGGCCATCTGTGCGCATGCTGTCAGCTGTTCTCATGGATGGATCTTGTATTGGCAGATGCCTCTGTTGTTTGTTAAAACATAAGGCCTAACAGGGATGCAATTCTGGCTTTGTGTTTAATAGGTACTTCAGGTCTGGGGCTCCTCCAGTAATCAACCCCCTGTACACTCGCTTCCCGCGGGATACAGTCGTCCCAGGATCCTTTGCTGTGACTCTTACCTGGACTCTTCCAAACCGTACAACGGGAGCATTCAATGTGACCAGCCCGCTCCCTGGAGATTGGTTCCTAGCTGCACATTTACCCAAGGATGAAGGCAAGATCTCAGTCAAGGTGAGCCTGAACATTTATCACAAATAAACATTGTAGTTTAATGTTGGAATATGAATTCCTGAGGTGGGGTTAACATTCGTCACTTTGTTGTTTCTGCACTGCCCCTCCCAGAGGTCCACTTATAAACAAACAGTGGACAAAACTGTCTTCTGTAGATGGCCCTCTTGTGTTTGTCTGTTCAGCCATATAGTTGCTTTATCTGCTTAAGCCAACAACCAGATTCAACCTTCAACATGCTAGCAGCTCTGAGAGAATATACTATACATTGGCACAGTGACGCTTTGGGATAAATGCTAACATGAGCATTCAATCATGGTCGCAATGTCAATGCTAACATGCATGTATCATTTTAACTGTCTTAGTTTGGTGTGATAGCCTGCTATATTTGCTCATTTGCACTAAACACAAAGTACAGCTGAGGCTGATGGGATGTTTTTAGTCATAAGCTCATGTTGGGCAAATTAAAATATAAACATTTTGACCTGATATTGGCCAAAGTTAGGCTATTACATCAAGGTCTGAACCAAATTTCATGGCAATCCATGCAACTATTGTCAATTCTCAAAATCACAAATGTCCATGTCATGGTGGTGCCAGTGGAAAAGTCACAAGCTAGGCACAAGTTTTATGCCAATATATTTCATAGATGTTGAGATATTTCAATGCATGAGTGAACATTTTCACCTGCTAGTGGCGGTTGGTAAAAGTCAACAGGAGTCATCCTCTACGTACCCTCAATGTCTGCACCAATTTTCCCGGCAATCCATCTTTTAGCTGTTGAGACATTCACTAATTACCAAAAATGTCATCCTCATGGTTGCACTCGAGGAAAAGTCAGGGGATCATCAAAGTTATTGCGATCCATCCCCCTGAGGACCACGAATGTATATAAAACATTTCATGACAATCCATATAATTGTATGTGAGATATGTCAATCTGGACCAAAGTGGTGGGCGGACAGACCAACATTGCCACACCTAGAGCCGCTCTGCGAGCACGGAGACGGAAATCCCATCCACATGAGGCTGTTGAGGGCAGAACATGTGTCACCGTTTTTGTTAAATATCACTCAAGCTTATTTATGTGTAAGTGTTATTTAAAATATCTTAAATTAGATCTACATCTAGAATAGTTTCTTATTGGTTACTTATCTCCCCTTCATAATAGAAAATAAATCCAATAAAAATTATGTAAGTGTTGGTTGGGATTAGTATTCCTGATTGTGCTGCAGAGCTTAAAGAGGCACAACAGTTTTTTCTTCATCTCATCATGTTTGGCCACATAAAGAACCTCGCATATTTTCGTTTCAGACACTGTATTTGCCACTGGCATGGTGTTCAGTTGTGCTTTCTTTGTGGTTTCCAATGGCTGGCACAAGTGCACCTGGAATACACAACAATCAAAAATATCATCAAAAGTTGCAATCAACATTGCATGATCAAAATAATTGGTTAACTTTGGGGGCACTGAGAATAGAAGCTGCTTTGGCTAAAATGTGAGCAGCCTCCAGTGACACCGTATAGATGGAAATAGCAGACCATTTCCCCATTCTGCCTTCTGAAGATATGTTTTAGCAACCAAGATTTGATGTTATCAGTTCAGAAAGGAAAGAAAGGTGGAAGCAACGCAAGCAGAACAGGAGGGAATATATTAAATACTAATAATAAATACTGAACACACAGGATAGCAGTAATAAACCGCATTTTCTGTTAAATACATTATTTCTATATGTTCTCCGACTTGCTCAAATGTCCCTTGGAAAATTTAGAAATGAATTAATCTCTGTATGTGATCATAATTATTTAATTCAGGCATATATTGCTGAGAATCATTTGACCTGGAGTAACTAATTGTTGAATATATATATGTTTTTTTTTTAACTCATAGTGTCTTTAATAAGACAAAGAGCAACATTAGTTACTGTCCACATGCTTTTTCCATCATTTGCTCATCAAGGCCAGGTGTATTATACCCTGATTAGTAATCATTGCACATCATGCAAAGAGAACATGAATGGGAAGTGATAGGAGTAATAAATGATTTAAAATGTTTCCCCATGCAGCCAACCATCTTTGTACGTTAGACAATTGTTGGTGCGACTTCATTAAAGTGTAGCAACCAATCCATCTTGTATCTGGGTAATGGTGATGCTTTTGTAACATATTAATAAAGCAGGGGTTGTAGGGTTTCTTTTCTCTCATTTAGCCATTACTTAAACAGATTGTACCGTTTTATCATGATCATTAAAATCAAGATTCGACATGATGTATTAGCTTTTCATTAAATGCTGGATACTTGCCAGTCAGCATTGTCTACTGTCAGTACAATAGGGCTTAGTCCCAGACTGCAAATATATAAAAACAGTCTGTAAAAGCTGCTATTAAGTATCATGAACACATTATTTACGAATTCACATATTCATTTGTCTTGTAAATTAGCATACTTATTCATCTATGGATCAAACACACTAAATAAAGTCTATTTCCATTCAACATATTATTCCTTCCACTATTGCGGCAGATTGCATTAGATTGTTTAGGTGTACCTAATAAAGTGGAAGCTCAGTGTATACCCCAGAGTTTTTCTTTTTCAAATTGCACAGTCTCAGTGGGTCATTCTGGCTGAAAGAGCTAAAGTAATGCAATTAGTCAGGTTTTCAATGGGGAGTTTTAGTGCTATATGGCCTAAATAGAGTTTTAGAGGCTTTAACATACTGCCAAGACTGAAATTCTTAGGGAAATAAATTAATGCCAATATCTTCTTTGGCCTGAAAATGCTCACATTTAAAGCCATCCTAAGATGTCTGCACTTATAATGTAAAAACATTGGCCTTAAAAAAAACCCATATTGGTTGAGCCTTAATTAAAACACAACTTGCTCTACAAGACACATGTGCAGGTCCAACTGACAGGCTGCGATAAATCAAAGGGTCACCTCGGCAGCTCCTGGACTAATGACATGCCACAGTAATTGTGGCTCGAGCAGGCGGGGTCAGTGATCGGCTGACAGGAATGAAGGGCCTCATTTGGCATTCACACCTGTCCTTCTGAATCTGGTGCAAAAGACACCCCCTTCCCTTTTTAAAACAAATGTTTACAGCAGATCATGTGCAGAAACAATGCACAGCCTCCTGGCTCTAAGTCATTCTGTCTGCTCGGCTCATCTCACAGAGTAATGCACATCAAGCATTAATGGTTTAGAACAACATGAGTGAAATAGTGGCTGCATGTTACGCTGTGTGGCAGGCAGAGGGAGGACAGAGTGATATTAATCCAGGAGGCTGACAGGCTTTATACACAAAGTCCATTAGGAATTTCCAGCCAGTGTGAATGATATCTAATGTCCTCCTTACCAGCTTTTCAGAAATATTAGTGAGTTAACCGCTAAAATGCCACCTACTGCTGTGTTATGTTTGTAGGGTCTCTCTGAAGAATGCCAGTACCTGTTCCAACCACAGCTCATCGTCCAGAGGCTAATTGGGATTTCGATGCTTTATCCTGGATACTTCATCGACCAGATGATCCCCGTCCATAACAGATCTGCACTTTATAAGTAAGTCCTCTAACTGAGCTCCCAAAAACCAAAAGAGAAAATACTTTCTTATTTATTTTTGCACATTGCACCACCCCAGTCTACCTCTTCGTCTGTTTCTTATGATTTTCCTTGGAGTCTTCTCTGTAGGCTTATCTTGCATTCTCATTTTTAAAAAGATGCAATTTCCAAGTGTGTGCTTATCGTCTGAGCATCTTTATTAACTTCCTCTTCTCTAAAAGTCACCTCAATCTGGTGAGCAGAGGGATATGAATTTATATTCTGTTGTTTATTATCTTTTGAAGGTGCCTAAGGATGGAGAGTCAATGTTATTATTCCTCTTATTATTACTATGTGCATAAAGAAATATATAAAAAGATTTATTATTAATATATTATTACTTATTATTCTTATAATTAAAACTGCAACCGCAAAGACATGCTGTTCTCTTCTAGGAATAATTATTGGGGCCTTTTTTTATAAAAAATGTCGTCTAATAAACATGAACCTGAACACATTTTATATACAGTGCTGTTCTACATGTTGCTGTCTGACATGTGTACATATCAAATCAAATCAATCAAGTTTATTTATATAGCCCAATTTCCTAAATGACACATTTGTCTCAGTGGGCTTTACGGACTGTACAGGATACGACACTCTCTGTACTTAGACCCTCGCTCCAAAACTCTCTAAAAGAAACCCCACAATTAAAGTGGGGAAATGGAAGAAACCTCAGGGAGAGACTGAGGAGGATCCTCTCCCAGGACGGACAGACGTGCAATAGATGACGTGTGTACAGAATAAACCACATAGTATAACTACAACATAGACATCCATGTGACAGATGTGATGATGTGATCTATATGAAAAAGATGGATCCAGGAGGCTGTCAAAAAAAGCTTCCTGGTGTCTCCAAAAAAAAAACACAATTGTATTATTACAGCCTAAAACATGTCTGTGTGTTTTTTGGTCTGTGTGTCTGTGTGTCTGTGTGCTTGTGCAGAGTGTTCATCCCCAATTATATATCAAAGGTGAAGGTTCAGCTGGTAAACTGCAGCACCAAGAACAAGAGTAGCGACAGTTGTCCCGTGGTGCTGAAGATAAGAGCGCGGGCGCCGCCGGTGCATAACTCAAGTGCACTCGACTGCAGGGAGTGGAACCCCTGTGAATTAGACACTCTCGTACCTGCCTGGGAACAATGGTACTACATCCTGGTGGAGAGATATCTAAGTAACTGCAACGTCTACTTCCGCATCGGGGTGCAGGTCACAGGTGAGTGTCTTTTACGGCAGAATGTGATGATTGAGTCTTCAGGTTTGTTTGTTTTTTCCATTCTTATGAATTTTATTTCTGGCTTGTTGTGAATTACCGCCGCCTTACAGCTCAATTTCGCTTTCAAGGCTTACTTTACTTGTTGTAAAATGAAGCAAAATGCGTTCCTTCTTTATATTGTATAAACAAACAACATCAAACTAAAAACACTGATATACTGAGAGGAAAATATCCTATTAAGCTTAACTTTCCCCCTTTTCCTACATACTGGCACCTCAACCTATATGTAAGATTTGTGATGTAATCCAACCACTTACACAATCATTAGTTAAAACAGAGCTGTGTCTGTATACAATTGTAATAATAATAATATGCTGCATAAGATTTAAACTATAAATGAGTTTCTGGTTTTTCATAGTGGGTTATTCTGTTAATTGCTTACATTTACACTCTCTAATGTGGCAGAATTCATGGGTAGCTTGTACATTTATAATATTTGGATTATTTTATTACTTTTAAAGTCAAGTATGATATTTAAGCTCTCTGGTACTTTTGCTTCTCGTCTTAATGTGAAAATAACTTGCAATGTTCTATTCGCCCTATAAGGGTTTTGAGCAGACCGTTTGGTAAATGAGTGTGTTTTACCAATTTTGACGATGAAACAAACTTATTCAATGATTTATGAGCGGTAATGTGTTAGATTACTCTTTTCTCTCACCATTCCAAAATTAATTGTGATAATGTTTATTGCCACAATCTGTGAGCCGTTTGCTTTCAGCGTCGTTCATCAGTTCTCTTCCTGCTGCTTTCAACATGCAATTCAAGACGATACTGGGGTGGTTTTTAGAAACCTGAAAACTCATAAACTAGGCCAAACAAAAGCTCAAAGTAGATCTCTGCCGCATGTCATATCCAACATCCAAAATTATACAGTCAAAGTATAAAGGATTGTGGCTTTCAACTTGCACAAGCGCTCTCAAATAAATTGACTGATTCTTAGGTGCAATTTTGTCCTTTTTTCAAAGCAAAAACCTCCAAGTGTCTTTTAAAACGTGCCCGAGATGCTCATGCTTCTCGCAGATATGTGAGGCACGCATTTTATTTTGAACATGTGTTTTGATGGGAGAACAGTGGCCAGACACGGTGAGACTATTAATAGTCCTGTTTGAGTAAAGACCGGAGCCCAAACTGAGGGGATTCTAATGGGATTGCAGTGATACCATTATAAAGTGCTGCATGCTGTTGTGGTGGTGTGAGAGTGGAGATATTTTTTATGCTCACTCTACAGGGATGGCTCACAAATCTGTGGGAAGTCTTCTCCCAGGCAGCGATCCCCTCCCTCCGTTGGACACTGTACAGTGCACTTTGTCACCATGGCAACACAGACACTAATTATTCACACTCCGTCTCTCCCCCTTCCTGCCAGGCAGATCTTACTTGACCTTTTGTGGATTGAAATTGAAGAACAGCTCAGGTTCAGGGAAAAGACCATCTGGAGTCCTCACCTTCTCCAGCTTTCTCGCTGTTATTGGTTATTGTTGTTACGAGTCGTCACAGAATTATGTGCCCTTACTCGAATTCAGTCCAATTTACAGATATCGCGGTCGCTGGCAGGAAGTGGTGAAACTAGGTTGCACTTCATTATTTATTATTGTTGTTGATATTTTCACAGCAGGTATCTTGCCCTCAAAAGATTGGCATTGAAGAGAGTGTATGTGTTGTGCTGTGTATGAAATCAAAAAGAAATCAGTTCTTTGGATTATGAATGTTATGAAGCGGTATGTTTACACGGCTCCTCCTCTCCCACCCACCCACTCATATGCATACATAAACATCTTAACTGATTTTACATAGATGTTTCTTGTTTCTACCAAAGTTACAATTGCCTTGAGCAAGCAGTATTTGGTGTTTCAGTATTTTTACGAGTGCTTCAGCTGCCCGAACGGACATCAAAATACTTCAAACCCCTTTCAGAGACAACACTATGCAAACGAGGCTGAGCTAGAAAAGCCTTTGAAATCCTTTCCCCTTGGGGATTGGCGGTATGTGATGGTACTTCGCCAGTTGCCATCAATGACCATTTTGCAGAGTTGCTTTGTGTTGAGTGAAAGCATACTGTTTGCAATTAGTGTGAATCTTTGTCTCATTAAAAAGCAGTGTTCGGAGCTGAACCTCGCTGTTTACATTATGGAAGCCAGCCGAAGGGGATCATTTCAAACATTTGGAAAAGACTTGGTTGCTTAGCATGCATAATAACGCAAGTACAATAACTGACTTAGTTATTGCCTGTTTGTTTGAGACTTGCAGGGGATTGGTTGTTTGACTTTAGGATAGGGATTGTTATTACACTACACAAGATGGTGCAAGGTGCATTTGTAAAAGCTTCTACAACAAGCCAGTGAAAATCCATCATACTGGAATCAGTTTGATTGATTTCCTTTGTGAATTTGACATATTTCTCCTCTCACTAGATTGCTCCAAGTCCAATTTGTCGAAGGACCAATCGCAGCCCGGCTCCTCCATGAACATGCCTCAGTCTTTTGGAACAGCGATGGGTTTCTCGCTGTCTGAGACGCTGTCAGTGGCGTCGCTGCCCAGCGTGTCGCAGAACACCAGTCACCTGCACACGTCAGAGGACAGCATCATTTACCTCGCCCCCACAGCCGACAGCAACAAGTGCTGGCCCATCCGTCCGACCCTGCGCAATGAGCTGGACACCTTCTCTGTGCACTTCTACGTCTTCTTTGGTCCAAATATATCGATCCCACCTGACAGGGCCGCTGTGTTCGCCATCAACCTGATGCCCGTTTTAGACAGTGGAGGAGTCCTCAACATGGAGCTCAAACTCAACATGGTGAGTCGCTCTGGTGATACTATTGCTGTTTGTTTTAAAGGCATAATCCATGGTCCAATGGTAAAAAAAAAAAAAATGAAAAGAGAATTTGCTATTTCAGACAAATTGATTGGAAGGTTTTCTATAAAGGTATAAACACGACACAATCATTTATTTTGGTGGTGTTAATAATTTGTTTACTAAAACCTTTATATAAGAAAACAAGATTAGGTTTTTATTCATGATCAGTTGACATCCTCTTTTCTGAATACTGAGGAATTCCTAAACTCATGGCTATTTCAGACCTCCTATCTTATGTTAACTCTAAATGTAAACTCAAAGCTTCAATTGGCACTCATCCTGTCATGCCTGTATCTATGTTTCGAATGTACACGAGACTGCCGGTATCTGAATGTAGGCCATTCGAGATGGACAAGGTATGATATCAACAGATATCACTTGTCTCTGGCTAGCTAGCGTGATATTATGAAAAAAAAAACGTGAGCATTTCATTTAAGCTACGAGGAGTCTTTCAAATTTCAAAATGTAATTGTCTTGGCAGTCAATACAACCATTAATACTTGGTCCAGGAAATTTAAAGTGTTGTTAGTTTTGTTCCCCATCTCCATTGTTATTGCCACACAGTCCTAATACACTGTGCTGCTGCTATTTTGCAATTATTTTGAATTTAAGACAGGGTCTATGCCATCCTAATTTAGGATTCCTAACTTGGGAAAATCCCTAAATTAGGATGGTTCTGTAATAGCTAAATTCCTATCCTAAAATAAGATAGTATTTTTTCCTAAATGCAGTTAGGAAACATGTTTCTTTAATCCCAAAAATCCTAAATGTCATCCTAAACTGAGATAAAATAAGATTTCAGATTTTTGGAGGTTTCTGTAATGAGGCCCCAGGTATATCAGTAAAGTTAAAAAACAGATTACCAGACACCTTGAGGATTCTTAAAGGAGACATTTTGGTCCAATATGTTGGGCAGAGCTCTGTTGCCACCCTCACCCTGCACCTGCTGTACTATTGAAAAGGATCAGATAGTAATCAGTTAAGTAAATATGCAACCGTTAGTGCAGGGAAGCTGGGAAACGTGTCTGGCTGAGCGAGCATGCTAAATACAGATTGTTGTCTAGTCATAGACTTTGCTGTGGGGGCTGAAAAGATTCACGATGAAACAGCCGCCAGTGTTTTGGCTTGTGACATATGTCTCTAATTAGGAAAAAACAAAATGCAAATATCAGCCAAAAAGGATTTAATATGTCTTTGTTAAGACATATTTTTGATAGTAATGGCATTAGGAATGCACCTGCAGTGGCTCGGAAGGACTACAGGAAGCCAGAAACTGGAGCGCTACAGGCTGGCAGATGGACTTTTGAACATTTCACTCCTAATAGAAAAGTGCTGAAGCAACTGCTGAAGAAGCATTGAACCCTAGCAAATATCTTTGATTGCTCACTTCAATGGCATATCCTGACATTTTGGGAAATATGCTTTCGCTGTCTTCCTGGGAGTTAGATTGTTATCAGTTTTATCTTTCTGCATTCAGAAAAGATATTGGTCAAGGATATTAAGCCTGCAGTACCTGTAGCTTAGCCCAACAGGCAGAAGCAGGAGGAAACAGCAGGCTTTCAGAAAACAATACAACTCTAAAATGAACAGTAATCTCACCACAATTTGAGATTGAAAGTTCATTCTTGACTGTGGAAGCATTAGTGTGATACGTTCGAAAGCTCCAATACAGTTACTGAACAGATCTTGTGGTGAGATTGTTTTGTCACTTACTGCCTCTCAATTTTAAAATTCTTTATTTACATGTTAGCCACCGATAAAACGAGATTCACTTGAGTTATCTTCAAAGTTTGTAAAAAATAAAATACCTTCAATACATCATCTAATTGCTCATAACACATATCAATATAGACATGAAAAAATGTATTAGACAATTAATTTATTAATTGATTGAAATTGAGATTTGAGATGAAAATGAATCAGCAACTATTATCAATGCCAAAAATCTTAGTATGCTTTTTCATTTTATATAATATCAAGCTTCTTTGGACATTTTTAAAAGACACATCCATTAATCGATTAATCAAGACATTATTGATAAAAATAAAATAAAAAAATCCCTAAATGCAATAGGTTTCTTTCGCAAAACATGTGCAGATTACACGTTGGAAGTCGTTATCATACAGCCTCTATGCTGTCTCTCCCTGCTTCCACACTTTGTGATAAGCTAGGCTAAACACATCTTTCATCTCCACTGAACACACAGAGATGAAATTGATAATCGATCCTCTCATCTAACCTCCGGTAAGAAAGCAAACAGCCTTATTTCCCAAAATGTCAGAGAAAAACACAAACAGTTGACTTTAAAGGAAAGGAAATAATTGACTGTAATGAATCTGATGGTTTATTGATTGACTGCTTGGTTGGTGCGTCTGTACAGTGAGTTACTGTCATGTCACAGAAAGATCGTCCTGCGTTTAAATGGCAACTTTTCCGAATGTTTGTCTGAACTTCTGTCTGTACGTCTGTGTTAGCCCTGTAAAAGCTATCTCCTGGGTGTTTTCCTTCCTTGTGCATTCTGGGATAAACCCTAACCCCTCCAACCCACTACCCCCACACCCCATTAGTGTGTATAGTTGGTTGATTTTAACTTGGCGGATGTCACAGAGAGCGTGTGCTGTGATGAAACCTGGTTGCTGTTGCTGTATGAGCCGCAAGATGTATTCTTCAGAGAGACTGTCATGCGATATTATTCTATGGACAGATTTCTCCCCCCTCGGCGATGATCTGTCAGTCGCTTGTCACAGGCGCAGAATCCAGTCAGGCGCTGCCACTGGGGGACTCTGGCAGATTTGCAGGGCTTTAGGAGACAATAGCTGGAGCTGCTTGTCTGCCTTGCATCACTCTCTGTGAAGGAGTAGGAAAGGAACACATATGGCTTTTCTTTCCACTGATACCTCAACTGGCGGTAGATCAGTTTAATCGCTTCTGATCCTTTTTCGAAATTTTCTTCAGGTAGGGCTTATGCAGAGAAAGCAATTGTATGCACTGTAATGAGCGTTACTCCCTATGCCTTGTTAGCTTTTATATGTTACGGTTGTTTTTTCACAGTAATACATTATCATCTGAGTATTGGGGCTCAAATAAAATAATGGATAAATTATGCATTAAAAATATATTTATATAAGGAAATGGCAATAAGTAAACAATGTATGTATTTTTTTATTTATACATTTATTTATCTCTACGTTTATTTATAGACTTATTTTGATATTTACATCATTACATCATCACATACATTTATTATCAGCCAATAAGAGCGCATTAGAGAGACCATGACATAGTTGTGTGACACCATCTCTCATTATCACACAGGAGATGTGGAAATAAACATATAAATAAATAAATCTATGAATGAATAAATGTAGCAATAAATTAATACAGAAAAAATATAATATGCTTTATTCATTCCCATTGATCCATTATATTTTCTTGTGAAGAATTATGATTTGTGTAATGTTTAATTTGATTAGAAAATATTGAACAGAAAACGTTTGCTGTTGCTAAGCAGTATTTGTATGTTCAGAGGGGGAGATGCTTATAAAACCTAATCATGATAATCATAAATGAGTCAAAACAGAAGACTGTTAATATTACTCAGCAAAATAAAAACTCATCCTGGAGTTCATTTTAATTAGTTTGTGCAGCGGGATGTGCTGCGTACAGTGCTCATGCCAGCTTCATCCATGTTCTGGCATCAGTTGGCATTGTGTCCTGGCTGGCACATGTCACCAGCATAACTCCTGGGAAATTTAGCAAAGCGAAAGTACACAACAGAGATGAACTGGCATTCATCAAAAGTTTTATTCTATTTGGAGTATTTTTATTTTACGAGAGTCGAAATCAGAAATCTGTCCTTCTGTAGTACTTATTTCTAAGCGAAGTTTACTCTGAAGTTTTTCTGCAGCATTTTACTACTGTCAGTAACCTTGGAAATTGCATTTTTGGAAGATGGTGCTCATGGTTGAATTATGCCTCTGGAACTCACGTTCCACACTCCTAACTAACAGCTGCATAATGGATCAGGCATATAAATAACAATATTAAACGTGATTAATGTAGCAATGTTCACAACAATGTTACAAAGTGCTTTACAACTAACAGCAATAAATAAAAACCCAAACAAACTTAACGTTAAAATTCCAGGCATGAATTTAAAATGGGGCACAAAACAGGAAAGCACAACAAGAACTGAACATACATTTTCAAGAATGCCCTGACAAGAGAAATTTGAATTACTGGTTACTGGACAGCAAAGGTGCAGGGTGCAGGGTCAGCATCCAGTTTGAGGGGGCATCATATGAGATGGATCTGGAAGATGGATTGAGCCTCCAAAGTTATCAGTAAAATCCTAATTAGAGTCGAAATCAAAGGAATCTTCTGGTTTCTAGGACAATTGAGTGGTTCACATGATAGGATAGAAGGATAATGAAGTATACACCGGACGTCACTGCCACAACAGGTGCTTATGTTGTAACAGGAATGCATACAAAAGAAAACAGCAATAAAATAAAGTGAGTTTAAAATGTGGAAATAGGCGAGCAACACATGTTTTACACGTGTGTGTCTCCCATGGGTATGTCTATGAATTTTGGTTTGTGTCACATAGACTAAGTCTTGATTTCTGAGAGTAAATTCCAAAAAGTTACCTTTCAGATAAGACCGGGATTATGACTGTAATCAAAAGTGTTGAAGACCATATGCATTGTATTTTAGGTTGGCAAGAGACTGAACCCTAGATTGGTCCCGATGTCACGGTGTGTGAGTGTGTGTGAATGTTTATCACTACTGATGAGCCTTGTATGGTAGCCTTCCATTTACCATGTTTTCTCCGAAACGCGATATCCCTCCCCTTAATTTCAAAAGTTGGCACAGACGTCTACTTGGACTCAAGGATGAACTGATTAGAAATGTGTGGTGAAAGGTCAAGGTCACTGTGACCTCACAATTCACGTTTTTGGCCATAACTCAAGAATCCAAATGCCTATTATGACAATAGGATAATAAGTGATGACATTGTGGACAGACATGTATGTAAACTGCAGTTTACTGGTTGGAAGAGGCATGCAACTGTAAGGAGGTAGTTCTAGTTCACATTTAAAAAGAAATATATTAATATTATATATAATATTTACACCCCTACCATATCAGTTCAAGAGAGAATACAATGTGTTATTTATTCCTATTTCTTCATTTTTATTGCTTAATGCAGAGGAACACAAATGTCCCAAATTCTGGGCTGGATTCCTCCTGTGTGCCTCCTCATGCACAGTGATGACATCACTTTAGATGTTCTTTGTGCCAGGAAGAACAAGTTGTGACACAAGAAAATACTTATCCTTTTCCTTCTTTTCTTCTTTGGCTCAGCTTTAAAATAGGTGTTGATTTATCTGGGCCAGGGAGAGGGGCAACAACTTCGAAGGAACTTAAGGCGGTCTTTAAAAACGTCCATAACAAGGCTGTAGATGTGATTGTTTGAATGGACATCTAGTGGGACAATGGGCCGCTGGGCACAGACGTGTACAAAGCAGCAGTGTGGTCCTTCTCTTTAGCAACATTAGCAACTTTCACTGTGCCGTAAACACAAGTGCTGCTGTTCTGCTGCTGAACTTCAGCTTGCTGTGCAGAGTATGCACTGTGTAGCTATATTACGTATAAAAGAATTAACAAAATATTATTTAAAAAATAAATATTATACTCATTATGGCCAGATATATATTAAGGGAGTCTTATGGGGTGAAGCGCAAAAAACAAAAATAAGTTACAGCCATGCTAGTGTGTCTTTGAGACCTTACTTGAGCTAAATGCTAACATCAGCGTGCTACCATGCTTGCAATGATAATGCTAGCGTGTTAAAGTTTAGCAGGTATAATGTTACCATCTTCACCTTGTTGGTTTAGTATGTTGGCATGCAAACATGTGCTAATTAGCACTAAACACGAAGTACATGTAAAATGTTAATATGCGTCAATTTGTATAAAGAGTCTTTCTTTGGGGGCTTGATTTGGTCTGGTAATCCGTCCACGAGTGTTTCTCGCTCAATCCTTTATCTTCAAAGTGTAGGGCAGATTCGGGATGAAAGGGGGGAGGCGGGGGGAGGATCAATCTTGAAATGCCAGTGGGCGTGATTGAGTCTTACTACCAAGAGAGTACAGGCCAGATGGTGAGTTTAGGAAGCCTGAAATCTCAGCACCTGGCAAAGCGGTTGTTGAGTCATTGCATTAATCAACAACTTTGCCAACTCCCTGCATATATATTATTCTCATTTTGTGCTGGGTGGGTGATAGAAATCTTATTTATTCAAGAAATGATTGCCTTAAGTCATCCCTACCACCAAGCGTCTGTGTCCCTCTGGACACAAAGCAAATGAGTATAATGTGCTGTATCATTGGCAAAGTTTTTATCTGAAAAATAACAACTTTTACTATTTTTGACCTGCAGTTTCAGGTTCAGTAACTTAGTTGGACACCGCTCTTCCTTCCCAAAGACAGACACACTGTGAATAAATTAGAAGGTTTTTAGAAACTTATAAAGAGTCAAATGTGTCTGAATGCACACTGATACTTTATGAACACATGCAGCAATTTATTACTGCTATTTGTGCTGCCGTTGACCTTTTACACCAAATTGGACTGTAGTGGTATCCTTTTACCCCTCTGCAGAATGAACCAATTTGTATAAGCATATGCAGCTCCCATCGCTTGAATAATTCTCCAGGATTTTTTTTTCATGCCTGAGCATGTTAATGCATAATTGATACTTTAAGGAGATAAACTGCCAACATCTTCATTTAGGTGCCTCATGCAGTCGGACGAAGAGCCGCTTCACTTGATTTGTTAGTTTTGAAGTTTACTATTTCACGGCTGAAATAATACCTGAAGTAATCATGAACAGTGTTAGCTCACCAGTATGAAGGCAGCAGATGGTAGATGGTTGGATGGATGAATGACATTTGCTTGTGTTTCCTCTTGTAGTCTACGCTGAAAGGAGCTAATGTCACAGTGTTTGGCTGCCTGAACCACGGGATGCCTCTCTTCTTACGGGAAAACTCATCATTGAAATGTGAATCAGGTATGTCTAATTTAACGTGAGTGTAAGGCTCTTCCTGGTCTTCATTTTTGAGCAACAAAAGTACTTCTCCAGCTCCTCTAACGTACACAACTGTTCATACATAATGTACTCCAACTGTTTTGCTTGAACTTCATCCAACACTTCAACTGACATCATCTTTCAGATGAACTCGCATTCATTTCTATGAGGACTTCCACTTCAACGTACATCTCAACCTCAATATACTCTCACCTACACACGACTGCCATGTCAACTCCTTTCAGCACTTTGATTTCAATTGATACTTCAACCTCACCTCACTGCTTACACCTAAATTGACACTTCAACTTCATTCAGCACTTCTGTCTGGCCACGCTTTCAACATCTTTCATTATTCGTTTAAGTATTTTAACATTTTGAAATGTTTTAACGGCAAAATTTCATATATGTACATTTTCTCTAAATAAACCGTAATATTTCCTTGTTAATGCTGCTTCCAATACGTGTCAAGCTCTTTCAGTTTTAAACTCTTTGATTGTTTTCTTCTGTTGCAGAATCGGTGGCTGGGTTTTTCCTTTCTGTGAACGCCTCTGCTAATATCACCAAATTGAGGATTCCCTACCCACAAACAGGCACCTGGTACCTCAGTCTGCGCTCTCTATGTGGCACTGAACATGGGTAAGACAGGCAATACTGCTTCTGTATTTCTATAGATATGTGTTTATCCTATATGATTATGCTCTGCTTCACTGGAGAACTTCAAAAGTGTATAAAAGCCAAAGTGTAAAACCGATAACTTTACATTTCACGAGCGGTTATGTGTGTAATCCATGTAGTCCAAATGTAAACAGTCTGAAAAGTGAAGTAAAAATAACAAACCGTCGTTATCAGTGAGCTTTAGAAGTGCCAGTAGGTGGATTTTGTTACCTTTGGACAGAGCCACCTGTTTCCCCGTTTCCTGTCTTTATGCTAAGCTAAGTTAGCCAGACATGAAAGTGGCATCTATCTTCTCCTCTTACAAGAAAGCAAATAAGCATATTTCCCAAAATGTGGAACTATTTTTTTTAAATGGAAGCAATGTTGTAAATAGTGAGCTCTGGAGAAGTCAACCAAGAAAATCTCCAAAACATATTTTACAAGTAAAAATTCACTGAAACCAGTTGAATGACATCAGACAGTCTCATAATCGATTCTTCAGCTCGGTCCCAGTGCCCTAACCAACCTCTATGAGACAATGTTTGTTGTCAATTACAGGAAGACAATTACAACATAGGACATTCAGTATTTCTTAAAAACCTATTTGTATAACAATCAGAAGTTTATTTACCAAAATGAATAAGTCAGTGCTCTAATGAAGACACCATGCTCACTGTTTAAGCGGTGCTGCCTGCCTCACTCAGCCACACTCTCACCCATCTGTCACCCAGCAGATTAAATTGGGATTGGCTCCATAAATGTGCCACTGGCGCACACCTAGCATATGACATGGAAGAGGGTTAGATTTTTAGGTTTAAAAACAGATTTTTCACATTATGACATTTGCATAATGGGAAATTTGAACAGAAGGATTACTATTCATATAGGTAGAAATGTATCGTAAGAGAGATAGACACACTAGTTGTTCCACTTTTATTATGCCAAGCAGACCATAATGCATTGCACCTACAGGTACATGACATATTGTGTTTGCTAAAGGGCACAGCTCTTATCTTTTCTTGACTAGAAAACATCTCGTCTCTATTGTTTTCTCCGGCTTTATGTACAGTTTAATCCACAGATGAGTGCAACACACTCTTTCTCTGAGGATTTGTTTGAAGTCATTATGAGAAATGTCACAAAGGGAAGGAGCGGAAAATGTTGCTATTAAGTTGTCCAACACAATGTTTTTCACAAGTTCTTAAGTATTCACTATTCAGCAGATTGAGCTGTTATGCCGAACCCTTAATGGCACAAAAATGTGAACAGAATGAAATTAAGCAGACTTTTTTCGCCGGCCACTTGGGAGTTCCAATTGAATTTGAATAACAAATAATAGCAGATGGTACGGGACATGGTCTCATCCTCACATGAGAGCATTGCTGAGGTATGGAAATCTGGAAAACATCCACCTAGCTATGTGTTAGATTTCCACAGATTTCCACATGCTAAATTAATCAGGCCTTGTTAGAGAAGAAAATAGGTAGTGGGAATGATAGGTGCTCTTCAAGCCAATTAAGTTGAGTGATATAACTTAAAAATTGAGAAGTGAGCAGCTGCGCCAATTAAAAAAATGGGTTCTGGGGAAAGGCAAAGAAACACATTTGTTACCTCCTGGAGTTTCATTCTCTGCAACTGATTGTATAAGCTAGCATTTAGAAAATATTAAATTAAAGCACAAATATGCAACCTTTTTTCTTTTCTCCCATGTAGCATAAAAGCTTAACGCAATATTTAAAGGTCCATGTGCAGTTGTTAGTTTGTAAGCTACAGTTGCAGCTGCATAACAACAACCTCCAACAGGCCGTGAAATTCCTAAACAATGTTACCTTTAGTTGGAAATGGTTCTCTAAAAATGCAAAAAAGGATTTTGACTTTAAAAGTTGAGTTCTTTCTAATAAAAGGTAGAGTATTGGGAAGAATTCCAAGTGGGGTATCTAATTGAGATGCTTAATGAAGGTTAAACCATCACAGTCGAACTCTAGCTTCCTTGTTGGTCTATAAAGCACAGACATAATTTGTGGAAAATTACTTTTGTAATTGCTTCTGGAGATTGCACAAGCTTAACAGAGCAAAGTTGTCTGACTTCTGATAACCCTAAAATTACCTTTTGAACATAGTGCTGCAGCACAAAAAACAACAAGACTGAGTCTACGGCCTCACTGACTGACCCCGCGAGGCTACAATGTGGCAGTGCTTTGACTGAAATGTGAATGTAAGCATGGTAACATGCTCACAATGACAATGCTCATATCTAGCAAGTATAATGTTTACCATGATTACTATTTTAATTGGGCATGTTAGCAACATTTGTAATTTGGAATCCATTTAAAAGTGCAACAGTAGCTACACATTTCTTCCTATATTCACCAGTGGTACTGCAGTGATGTTCCTCATATTCACATCCAACTAACGTTCTGCCTGTCTGTGACTTTTTCAGATTTGAGGCATGCACCAATGTCACCGCCGAGGTGTATATGCGCGCATACCTGACTCCATGCATCAATGACTGTGGGACGTATGGACAGTGCAAGCTTCTGCGCACCAACAACTATCTTTATGCTGCCTGTGAATGCAAAGCAGGTGAAAATTTACTTGTTACAAAGTATTGCAATGTCAGTATATTTTCCAGGCTCGCATTGAGAGCTTGTTTCCTCATTGTTTGTTGATTTGAATTTGTGCACACTTTGAATGTGAACTGAATTCAGATTAGGCGGTCTATTTATGTCTTCTTTTGATTCTATTTTAATGTCCGCTTTATGCATTCGCATTTGCTAAGCCCAGTTACAGAAGCCACTTACAAACAAAGCGAAGCAAGTTGTTTGATAGAAGTGGATGAATAATTATATGAATATGGTGTATACTCAACAATGTCTTTCATTATTAATCACTAATTAATAATTAGCAAAAAAGCATGACCATGAATTAATAAGTGGAAATGATTTTCAGCAGTCAAAGGCTTTTTAAGGTAATTTAAGATAAAACTTTCTGTGAGGAAATTGGGTCATCATTGCTGCAAAGAATTTCTTATTTGTTTGAAAATACATCATGCAGAGTGACAAATAAAAAGGGCAGACAGCAAGGTGGGATGGCACAGGTCTCTTTTCAAAATTTAACTGGCAATGCAGCGATTAAATTGTATGTGCTGCTGTCCAATGAGTCATACAGCGGCCTGGCATTAATCTTCTAATATAAGCCAATAAAAGACTCTCTTAATTACGAACAGCTTTTCAATAAAAGATGAGCTTATGAAACTAAACAAAGCACGTCCTCTGAGGCTTTTTATTTATTTATTTTTTTTAATCCTGCCTTTGATCTTCTTTTATCAGAGCTGCTTTCTCTTCAGTTAAATTCATTGTCATACTTCACATGTGTGACTGCTTCCTGGCAGGCTCTTTGCATGCAGCACTTGCCCGTGGCCCATCTCACACTGCAAACCCTCCGTTCAACAGTGCTCACAAATATTTAATTCACACTGTCTTATCCAATTCAGCCCTTTATAAAGATCCAATTCAAAAAGCAAAGCTGGGGGTATTTTAACATAGGAGGGAGTTTACACCAGGAGGCTCTATTGTTTACAGGTTAAACAACTTCACACATATCTGTGTTGGATTGTTTTGCACAGAGAAATGTCTGTTGATAAGAAAAGGGCCCATGGAGCATTCATCTTGTCGAGAGATAAATATTTTATCCATTTTAAGAGATATTTTAAATTTTAAAGGGATGAGCTTTTTGCACCAAAACTGATTCACCCACAGTAGAATGTATTCTCATCCATTCAGCCATATGATTTAAGAAAACTTTCCTAAAGTTTTATTTAGAGTTTCAGGAAGTCAGAAACCACTTTAACTCCAGTCTCTTTTTTTTCTAACCTATAAAGCCTGCAAACACAAAAGCTCTCGACTCTCTTTGATCTCAACTTTCTTAGATCATCATACAGTACAGTACTGACTCTGTGTGTGTGTGTGTGTGTGTGTGTGTGTGTGTGTGTGTGTGTGTTAGGCTGGGATGGCTGGGGATGCACAGACAACTCGGAGGCCTACTCCTACAGTTTTCAGCTCCTCTCCACACTGCTGCTCTGTCTCAGTAACCTGATGTTTGTCCCGCCTGTGGCCATCGCCATCCGAAGCCACTACCTGCTGGAGGCTTCAGTCTACATCTTCACTATGTTCTTCTCCACTGTGAGTGACTGCCACACAGACAAAGTGGTGCATGTTCTACCCTCTGTAAAAAAAAAAAAAACAGAGTTGACCTATAAAACATTTTTTGGTCTTATACCAGCACAAAGAGTTGGAAAGCTGCATTACTGCTTCATCTGCCGCTAAACTAAACTAGCATGTTCTGTAAGTACACCATCAGATGACCGCAAACTAACACACATGGACGCAAACATCGGACAATTGAAATGTATTAAAAACAGTAATTGGCTTTACAAATTTTGTAAATTTGTAATTCTTTTTAAAATGATTTAAAAAAATGATTTAAAAATGTAAGAAACTATTAAAGCTTGAGCTAACACAAAACCAGATGTTTCCAGAAAGTTATAAGGATGTGACAGTGGTGGCTAAAATAACCAATTTTGGGCTAAAGTTAGACCAATCACTTCGTCTGAAAATAGTTGTGCTAAGTCAACAACCACAGAATAACATTCAGCTCGTTTTTTTTTTTTCAATAAACCCAATTTTTATTTCTTTTTTCTGACACATCTGCTATAAGTTTACCCAGTCACTGCCTTTTCCCTCTCGTCTGACAGTTCTACCATGCATGTGACCAGCCGGGTATTGTGGTCTTTTGCATCATGGAGTATGACGTCCTGCAGTTCTGTGACTTCCTCGGGTCGCTCATGTCAGTGTGGGTCACTGTCATTGCGATGGCCAGGCTAAAGTCCATCATCAAACAGGTAGGCACCTACTGTAGTTCTAATTATCCTGAAAGGAGACTCGAGTCATATAGTGGAAAGGAAAACATATTATTTCAATGGACCTGTAGTCTGTCAAAGAGCGGTGAGTGTAGGCACATCTCTCCTGATATTCCAACTGAATGGCCATTTTGTTTCCACTTTAATAAAACTTGTGAGCTTTTCAATATGTGAAGTTGAGTAAACTACATTACATGCACAGTGTAGGAGCCGTGAGCTATTAGATAACCTCCCAACTTTAGATCCGCCCACAAAAAGCTCTGATTGTGTCTCTAAACGCAGAAAAAGAGAAAGAGAAAAGAGAAACTAGTTTCTAAAGAGAAACTCCAGACTTTTTTGATTTGCTTGACAAATATTACATGTGGGCAGGGATGCAGACATCTGGAATCAGACATCTTTGGACCATGTCCACTGTAATGTGTATGGCAGCACCTAGAAAGAGAGATCCATGTCAGTGATCAACAACTTGAGGTAAACAGGGATTAGAGGACTGAGAAGTAGAGCTGTAGAGCTGTGAAGGAGAGGCATAGATGAGTACCGCATATTAATAAGTTAATAATCAGAAAATCAATGTGCTAGAATCAGCGATGCCTGGTGCTAAATTCTCCGGTTGTTGACATATTGCGGTGGATAACAGTAAACACTAACAGGTGCACCTTCTCCCTGGGTCGCTCCCTGGCTGCACACCAAGATAGAGCAGTCTCAGGGAAAGTGTGTGTGTCCATATCCATAAATGAGACAGAGGGGGGGGGCGGAGTAGTGGGAGGGAGGGAGAGTGTACGAACAGCTGCTGTCCTCTAGAGTTTTCATTTTTGCTGAGCACTGCAGTACGCAGTCACTAATCAAATCGCACATGTCAGGACTGGCAAGTGGAGCTGTGTGTGTTTGTGCACCAGAGAGAGGCAGTGTGTGTGTGTCTTTGTTTGTTTGTGTATGTGGGTGTTTGTTTGTTTGTTTGTTTATGTCCATGACCGCAGCAGCAGTAGAGGGCAAAGGACCCAGGAGTACCTGATAGTGTGTTTGTGTGTGTGTGTGTGTGTGTGTGTGTGTGTGTGTGTGTGTGTGTGTGTGTGTGTGTGTGTGTGTGTGTGTGTGTGTGTGTGTGTGTGTGTTTGTATGTGACTTTTAGTCCTTCAAAGGTCTAAAAGTCCTCACAAATATGTCAGCAGAATATCTTAAAAGGACATGTTTGCTTTTGTTTATTTCTACTTGCCGAAGGTCATTGCATCAGAATAATATAAATTGATTTAAAGGATAATTACCTTTTATTACAACTTGGATGTCATCTCGGGAGTTTTTGCTCTCTTTTTTGAGCGGTTATGATAACTTTGTTCTCAGCAAAAATATTGCTGAGATCTGGGTCCAACGGGGCATGAACCATGACCGTTCAGACGCTCAAAACATTTTAGCCAAATATTTTAACCAGTTTAACCACTTTACACGCATCTGAAATGTTTGTTGCACAGAAAAAAAACGTGCGTGCGCAGTTAGGCAAGTGCGATAGGTCAAAGTGGAACCAGGAGGTTGGTCTGTATAATGTATAGACTGTAAGAAGTGGAAGTCGTCACCCTGACGTCTCCCATAGGGGTGTGGACAACCGCTTTGAAGCTTCGAGTTTGGCCTTTTTGCCATCACCATCTAGGTTTTTAGCAGATGCCATCTTTTGGAAACAGAAGTGACATAGGAGGGTGGAGCTAAGTAGAACTGAAGGCTAAACAAGACATTTTTAGGCGACCAAAATGTTACAATTATCTTTGATGAACTGAAAACACATTGTGAGAGGGTTAGAGGTTACCGGGTTCGGGTCCGACCCACAGCCCTTTGCTGCATGTTGTTCCCTTCTCTCTCCCCATTTCCTGTTTATCTTCTTTGCTATTATTAAAGGCAATAAGGAAACAAAAAACAAAAAATCAAGAATGCAGGTTTATGGCACTTCCGCATTGGCTTCACTTTTCGGACCCAGGAGGTTGCCGCTTGGTAAAATGTGATGGACGTATAAAACGGACATTTCAGGTAAAAACGTTATTTTTTGCTTTTGTTTTCTCTTTCAAATGAGCTCATATGACACCATTTCACCATCAATAAATATTGTAAAGTGACATGGTCTTATATTTCGCGAATGACCAAGAGATTTGTTTGCAAGCTCTGAAAGCTTGTTC
Source organism: Bovichtus variegatus (assembly GCA_943593645.1). NCBI lineage: Eukaryota > Metazoa > Chordata > Actinopteri > Perciformes > Bovichtidae > Bovichtus > Bovichtus variegatus. Next base: position 1,016,844 of record CALSCE010000020.1, on the reverse strand, counting down.
AGTAAACCTTTGTGCTCAAATGCTCTTCACCACCGTAGTGGACCCAAAAGTCGAATGATTTAAGCTTCTCAGTGTTCATCACGGCCCTTGTGACAGTTTATTGTGGCACTGGCGTTGGACATGTTGTAATCCACACATGCAAAAGTAAAGTATAAGTGTTACTGTATATTAGTAAGCATGAAAATGTATGTGGCATATAAAAATAGACTTCGTACCATAATTCCCAAAGGCTTGTCCGTCACAGCTACAGATAATAATTCATTACAGCGAAACCCCTGCCTGAGCGTCCATGCGTTCATGCCTGCACACAATTCATATATACATGCATGTTTGGGTGCCCCTGTCTGATCCAGCGGTGCAGTGTGACTGATGACTGTTGCTGAGCAGAGTCCTCGGGCTGCACCCCGCTGATCCTCTCCTCCTTGGTCTGTGCCAATTAGTCCTGTTCTCCTGCAGCACGGGTCATCCCTCCCGCGCTCAGACATTCCCAATTTCTCCTCACGTTCCCTTCCAGACAGAAGAATGCAGAACTGGCCAGGCTTAAGTTCTCCAAAAGCTGTAAAGCACAGTTTATTGATTTTTTCCCCCCTTCTCACTTTATTTCTTTCATATCCTGTGGCTTTATGTCAAATTGTGAGCTTGACAAAAAAAAAGTTAAACTGGTATTATTTATAGCATGGGCCTCTGTTGCCAGTGTTTTGTTTTCTCGTTGGATATTGGGGCTCTAACTCACATAGAGGAAGTTCAGTTGGTGTATTGTTCTGCAAGCACTTCAACAGAGCTCAGAAGACAGTTCTTCTCTGCTCTGTGTTCCCCCACCGATGGCATGTTTACATAATGGCATTCTTTTGCCTTTTTTAAACACAGATTTGCAGGTTGTTTGTGAAAGTCGGCTCTTGTAGTAGCTGTTAACATTACGGGATATGCATTAAACCGTCTCTCAGCACAGTACTTTCTGACCTCAATGCCCCAGGCCCATTCGGTCCTACAGAAGATGTAACATTTTTAACAGTAGATCCAAAAAATAATGTCTCATTTTGGAGAAAGAAGGGTTACCTCCTGACATACTGCACTGTAGTTGTGTATAACTTAAAACAGAGTAACTAGTGCATTTGTTGAGGACTATTTTCAGCTGCAGATTAATACACATTTGGTGCTCTGGTACATATTTACTGCACCAGCACACTGTCTGTGGGATTGAGTCAAAATTAACTAGTGTGTGTTTTCATGATAATGAAAAAACATGTTACCCAGGGCAACAGTGTGGCTCATTGATGTGTTTTTAATGTGTGGAGAAAATTACAACTTTGACAGGTTTTTTTGTTCTCCAAACGCTGTGATTTGTTGTTCTCTGACCACAAATATCCTGTTATTTACTTGGGTAGTAACAGTGTTCATGGAGGACTGTTATTGATCCATTGTTTCTTGTCCAGGTGCTGTATCTGCTGGGAGCGATGTCTCTGTCCATGGCTTTGCAGCTAGACCGTCACGGTCTGTGGAACCTGCTGGGACCCAGCCTGTTTGCTTTGGGCATCATGGCCGTGGCATGGGTAAGGGCAACTCATATATTTACTCCACTGTAGACCAGTAGCCTACAGCTAAAAGTGGGTTTATTACATAATGAGTTTACAAATGAACTGTTCCAAGTTAAAACAGTTAATGGGAATATAGCGACAACGCCTTAGTTAACTATTTGTAACTAAATTATAACAATATTAGCTTATTAGTCTTGTATTTCCGAGGTAAAGACAGAGTTTCCCCCAAAAAATGTTGCGTCTTACAGTATATGGTCTACAAGGGATAAAAGATGATTTATTTGAATACATAATGTGTGTTTGACATTCATAGACAAGCTTGTTCAAACATGCAGATGAAATGTGTCAGCAGTGTCCCTCTATTGTTCCTCACGCTTGTAAGTGTAAAAGGATTTAATCCATCATTTAAGCTTAGGGCTGGAACATGTGCATGGCTAAAAACGAAGGGTTTCTGACCAATGAAGCTGTTTTACATTAGCATGGAAAGGACTTTAAAAGTTTTCGGCCTGTGGGTATTAGTCATGGGTTGTAGTTCCATTATAAGTCAGCTTGTACTTCCACTGACTCTTCTACGAGTCATAATGTGCTCCCTGAACTGAGAAGATAAAAAATAATAGTCTTTCAAGCAAGGTTCTTGGGGGAAAAAAAGCCTTTAACACCAAACCTCTGACATGAGTTAGAAAACAAGGTTTGTGGCTTCCTTGGAGAAAGCTTTGAATAAAGTGTGGGAGTTGTAGCTCTGAGAGTTATCTGTCTGTGAGCTGGAGGATCCTACAGAAACTGTGGAAGATGAAGTACTGTTTAATTCCAACATGTAAACCCTCCAGTTTTAGCAGACAGTATATTCTAGCATAGAGGAGGTTCTATTCTTCAGGATTCATGTAGGGTACGACTGTATCATTTAAATGTGACTGTATGTGGACATTTACATAAAGCCACTGGCTTCCAATATTTGGCTCGTTTTACTATAAGGCTCCGGCACATTTGTAATTCAATTATAGATGGGCTTATTGATGTATGTTATTTGACAAATACGTATAGAATATCATGGTCTGGCTTACTGTCAAATATAATCTTCAGAAAAAAAAGAAAAAGATTGAAACACAGAGACATAATCTTCCTATATCCTAAGCGGTGTGTCGCGCACCGCCTGCACTCTACAGCCCTGCCGACAGGCTGAATCAGCAAAATAAACCACTCTGATTGGCTGTTCAGTTTAGGCGAATCAGTGCACGAGAAGAGAAACGGACGTGAGGAAATCAAACACGCGACCAAAGTGAAGTCTCTTTTAATTTTTAATTTTTAATTTTTCATATCATTTATGTACACGGATATTTTCACAATTACACGGCCACCTGGAATGAAGTGTTAAGCGAGAGCTTTGTTTTAATGTGTGAATCATAACAGCGGCTTGTATATTTGCAGTCTTAGGTCTTGCGGTTCACTTTTTCTAATTATGAATACAGATTACCGCCGCCTGCTGTTATTAAGAGTTATTTCCTCTCACGCAGGCGCAGAAAGTATGTGCTAGTTTGCGATTGGCTGTAATCTTTGCGGTGTGTCCAAATGCAAGTTTTTGGCCGAGACGCAGCAGTCTTCTCTGTGGCCACTAGTTCTTTGATGTCTGTCTGGTGTGTCTGGGCCTTCAGGCGATGAACCACACACTAACTAGCCACAATAGTTAACTCAGCACAACAACCTTTCCATTAAAGCTCACCTGCATCTCATGCTAGTGTTGTCGTTTTTGTTTTTTTTTTAAAGATAAACCTGTGCTCATGCTTTGATTACTGGGCACTTCATAATTTATCAGCTGTTCAATAGCGTATGTCTGCCTTTCAGCACTCCCTCCTCATTGCCTCAGTTTGAGCGCCGCACATTTTCTACAAGAGCCCTTTCATTTCAACTTGTCATGTTTCTGCAAAGCCTGGCATTCTGAACGTTCCCAGACAAAACTGAATTAGATCCGTCAAGTGAAGGGCACCAAGCGTCTGCTGCTCAGCTCTGCAAAGGTGTCATGAGCAGTAAGAAGGAGGGGAGAAGTTCAAATCTGTCGATGCCAAATATCCCTAACTCTCCAAACTAAATGAGGTCCCTGACTTTTATACATGAAAAGATCATCCTGGTCTGAAATTGTGCAGTTTCAATGGGACGGGAGCAGTAACAACACATTTCATGTTTCTCTTCACTTGGCGTCACATAGATTATTAGTCTTTAACCTAAAATGCATACAGAATAATAACTCAATCAGAGCCATTTTACTGCCAGAATACATGTAATTATTTGTGTCATTCATGAACGGCTTACATTTCCCTCGACAATGTCGGGATTCTTTCTGGTAAAAAAAAAAATAATTTAATGCAAGCAATCAGTGTTTATGAACCGATGAAAATAGAGTCTGAATTCAATAATGAAGCACTCTCTGAACGCTGTTTAGAAAGAAATGAAATAAAATGTCTCTCTGTGCCACACGTTCAACAAAGAATGAGCGAATGCTCAGTATTAAACAAACAGAGACATCATATACAGTTACTGCCAAAAAGGGGCATAAATAGCAAACTAGCCAAAGCAGTGACTAGCCAATTACTGATGACCAATTTAAAACATCTGTCAGCTGATTAGGATCCTTGTGAGGGACTTTATGCTGTGGCAGTAGGCATGAATGCAAATTTCAGACAACAAAAACCAATGGAGATTTATGAAAAATCCTGTCTCTCTCTTCCTCCAATCAAAGTAAACTGCCTGCTGCTCCCTCACTCACATCCTATTGGTCTCCATTTTTTAATGTCTGCTGCCTGTGTGATCTCCTACTTCAATATCCTGCTTTGACATGAAATGTGTTAATTAAATTAAAGAAAGAAGAACATTAAACTAGGTGGCCTTTGGGTTATGGGTCCCTTAGTTTCCTAATCATTTTCTGGAAATAAATTGATATGCAACTGTTGTTTCTTGGAAAGGACAGTTGAATTTGAGACTAATTATAGAAAAAACATTTTATTTAACAGTTTATAGCATAAGCTAAGGCAGTGTCTTAAACTGGAAGTGTGCTTTTTGTGCAGACCTCCCAAATCTCAACAACACATAGTGTTGACCTGCATTGTGTCAGCAGGTTTATTTAAAAAAAAATTAATGAAAAAAAATCCCAATACTCAGGAGTAAACTGATGAACATAGATACAAAAATAAATGTTTTTTGTGGTTCTGTGTGGTTGTACATTTAACAAATATGATAATAGATTAGAAAAGTATTTACCTTGGTAAGTAAATGGATCTCAGTATTTCAAGTTTTTGGCCTTCAACCTGTACAACTAGTCGTTACCACATGAACTATAAAATGCATTTAAACTACAGTTTGCTACTTTAAACTTGATGAAAAAAATTGGTCATAACACATTGTTTTATGTGTCTCTTGGCCTGTCAGACGGTACGCACCATCCGTCGGCGGCGTTGCTACCCGCCCACCTGGAAGCGCTGGGTGTTCTTCCTCTTCCCGGGCACCATGATCGCCACGTCTGCCGTGGCCCTCTACGCCTTTGTGGAGACGGAGGAGAACTACTTCTACATCCACAGCATCTGGCACATGCTGATCGCCGGGAGCGTGGGCTTTCTCCTGCCGCCTCGCGCCAAGCCCGACGCCAAGGTGACCCCGCTGAAGCGTAGGCGGGGCTGCGGCTATCAGCTGTGCGTTAATGAGCACGAGGAGCTGGGCCTAGTGGACCCCGCCATCATCTCCATCAACAGCATCTGTACCAGCTGATAAACTCCCCACTCCCAGCCTTTTACCTTAGAGACACTTCATTGCCTTCTTTTACTTGGGAAATTCACACACGGGAAATTAAGCCACAGAACTTGAAAAAGCAATGTAAATACTTTAATGCAGATGTGACACATTGGATTTCTTTTTTTGGTTGTAATTGTCATGGTTATTACTATCAATACAACTGTAATTATTATTATATATAGTTAAAGTTGTTCTGATGAATTGTGGGTGTACAGTGACACACTGTTGTTTGTGAATATGTATTTAAAGTCAAAGCTGAAACACTGCTGCTATCTGACGGTGACTGTAAAACTGCTTCTGTTGGTTATTTATTGGTGGTCTTGTGAACAGGCCAATTGTTGTACTGTTGGGGCACAGATCAGGGGGAGACGTGGGGGGTCATTTCTCAAGGGCACGGCTTTTCTGAAATTCTTTTCGAATATATCTTTTGCACTGAGACACAAAAATGTTATTCTGTAAATTTTTATAACGATATAAACTACAGTGGGCATCACAAATGTAAAACCTAGTTGTCATGTGGAATGTTAGACTGTCTTTTAAAATTGCAATGTATCGCTTTTACACGAATGTGCAGATTGTGCTTGATGGGAACAATTCCAAAGTCCAGCTGCCTGTTGAAAGAGAAGAGGGGAGGCAGGAATATTTCAAAGACCTCAAACCAAGACCTCACCTCCCTGTTCTTTTCTGACAGGACCTGTGTGACACCACATTCATAAACAATAAATGTTTCCTTTCTTGCCTCAGTATCACTTCTGCTTTCGAAGCCTTTAAATGTAGTGCAACTTTTGAACCTCCCACAAAGACATCATATTGCAATTCCTGCTCTAATGGAAGCCAGCGGTACTCAGACAGTGAGATGAGACGCTGTCAACTACATCCTCCCAGGAATAGAACAAGAGATAAATAATTCTCCTACAGAGCAGCAGTGTGAGGGCAGCTTCAGAGCATACTGTCGATATGTAGCCTCTCTCTTATATAGGGAATATGGCTCTTTGCTTTATGCCTTATTAGGCGTGATCCATCAGCAGCTCCTCAGTATTTATCATTCTGTGTGCATGCCCGTTCTTTTTCTATCAAATTATAGTAGAAAAGAAAGTTGGGAGAATGATTTTTTTTAAGCTAAAATTGGAGGTTGTACTTGGCCTTGACACTAATAAACACGTGTTAGAGTCTACAGCCATGCTAGCACCTCTGTGAGGCTGTACTTAAAGGGGACGTATTATTCTCACTTTCAGTTCCATACTTGTATTTTGGGTTTCTACTAGATGTTGCTTTGATGTTCAAACGACACATTCCTTTTCTCATACCGTCTGTCTGAATATATCGGTATTCTCCCTCTGCCTGAAACGCTCTGTTTTAGCGCCTTAGCGTTTTAGGCACTCCAGATAACTTACATCAACATGTTAACAATGATACCGCTAACATGCTGATGTTTAGCAGGTATCATTGTTAACATGTCAACCATCTTAGCTTGTGGTATTAGCATGCTAACATTAGCTAATTAGCACTAATCACAAAGTACAGCTGAGGCTGATGGGGAATCTCATTCGTTTTGCCTTTATTTGGTCATAAAGTATTAGATAGATGACCAGATGATGGGGCTCGACGAAAGGTCAGAGGATCAATTTCATCTTCTAGGGACCATGAATGTGTTTACCAAATTTCACAGTAATTCATCCAATAGTTGTTGAGATATTTTAATACAAAACCAAAAAATTAAAGCTCTAAAGGAATAGTTTTAGGAAACATGTTACTGTAATATTCATTCTTACCAAGCATTGGATGAGAGGACTGATACTACTCCCCTCTGTAAAACATGTTGTTTTTAACACTTGGTATATTGTACAGATTCAACAAACAAGATAATGTGTTAATTGTAATGACATCAATAAAATATAAGCACAATTAGACAAAACCTAAAAAAAAAATAATAATAATAACACAAAGACACTTAGATGATAAAAATGTGACAAAAAACAAACAAACATACATAAAATCAAATAATAAGACAAAAAATAAATACAAATAATGTTTTATTCCTTCAAGGTTTCCAGTGATACAAACACACACACACACAAAGCATATATATACAGGGCAGGATAGAGGAGGAGGAAAACTAATTCCTAATTTTTACCAGAACTGCCACTGCTGCAACTTATTACGCATCAATTCTCCAAGTGTTTCTGTCAAGCTTTGAAAATGTGATGGAATGAGGTCACTGGGGGTCATTTAAAGTCCTAACATTAACTTTTCTTCTCTACTCTCTGTCAAAAGGTGTGTGTGTGTGTGTGGGGAGGGGGAGGGGGGGGCACAAGATAATAATGTGTAATATGACTAATACACAGTGGAATTGATTCATGCTTTTACCTACATTTTCTTGAATCATACTCACATTTATATCCTTTATATAATTTTCTTATATTAAAGATTATATATTAAATTGAACAAGGTACCCACACAACCTATATCATAAAAAAGAGTCTTTGTAGCTCTCTTCGTCTTATCAAAAAGACATTGAAATCGGCCTCTTCGATTTTTTAGTTCCAGCAAGTTCCAGGAAAAGTGCCATTGAAATGCAAAATCAAACGCTGGTTAAATCAACACACAACTTTGTGAAGCTGTATATATTTCAGGGCATTTCTCTGTCACTCCCCTGCCACTTCATTGAATGGAAATTTGTGTAATAAGAGACTTAATATTCCAAGTGGAGAGTGCACCCCTTGGCAGAAATAAAAGGCCTGTGACTGTACTTAATGAGACGAATTACACCAAAATGACAAGGTCTTAGATATTGAAATTACAAACAGTGGATATCTCTGTACTTCCACCACACAGAGAAAGTAGTTTCTTTGTATTCATGGATTCTTGGCTAACATATCTAACAGGATTATTACTCTGACACACCATAACCTATAGCACTACAGCAATTTCAGCTCGGCTTATTTGCATGGCTGTTTTTCCTTCAGTCAGAGTACAGAGCTACAGCGCTGTTCTGCAATATGACGAGACACATTCCCAAAATCCTTTAATGGCAGCACTTTGCAATAACTGATTCTCAAAACATTCATAAAATGTAAAACGCCTGTATTATAAATACATTTTTTTTTAATATTCCTGAATATTAAAGCTCACCTTACAGGTGTGCCAGCTTTCAGTGTTACACATTTGTATACGCCATTCTTAATATAACCTGCACAAACAGATATCTGTTTCCTAAGATTTATTAATTTATTGCTGTGCCATGGCTACGTGTTGTTATAAGTTGAATGCGGCTGTGTGTTGCCCAAGAAGAATTTCCCCTCAGGGACAATAATGCACATATTATCTTATCTCTTATCTTATGTTATTACAAGAGTTCAGAGAGTGGGAGTTAAAAAATCAACACAATACTTAACCAGAGATACAAAAAGGAACAATAGATGCTCCTAAAAGTGCAGGTGCTGTCAGAAAGATTGAGAGCTATTGAACACTGTAGAGGGAACGCTCTTGAACATGAACTTACTCCAAACATGAACCAACTGCCTCAGCAAGAAAACTACAGTTTGTCCTACAACTATATTCAGTTTAGGATTTAATTTCCAGTTCAGTGTCAACACAACTGCACAGTACAAGCATCCCAGAGCTAGGAACTATCACAGAAAAGCAGTTTGTGCACCACTTGTATCCAAGGTCAACACACAAAGATGCACCTGTTGGTTTAAAGGTCTGATTGATGATGATTTCAGACTCTTTTCATGCAAGAGGGTTTGAATTTGAAGAAAGCCTAAATGATGCATTCAACCTACAGTGTCTGTTGCCCACCATTAAACATGTTGGTCAATCTGTAATGGTTTGCACATCCATCTGGTGAGAGTCGTCAGGCCCAATGTTTGTTCTGCACGATTGCATAGCAACCAGGAAATATGAGGCCATTTTCTAGGACCAGATGTACTCTAGGGTGCAAACACTGGTCCATAATGATGATATGACAGATGTTAGTGTAGGTTAAGTTAATCAGTTACAATTGGATGGGCCAATGTTATTACAGGAGATAAACAAATAGTTTCAAATTTTTCTTCATGGACAGCTCAAAGCTTGTCCAACTGTGTTCCAACACAACTGTCAGGGGGAGAAGCTTTGGCTTTTCCTGCGTCTTCTCCGTCGTGCTGTCGCTCACTGAAATTTAGCTTGAAACGGTAACATGCCTCAGAATGTCTGACTCATGAGTTGTGATTTTAATATAAATGAGAGATTAGTGAACGTCCATGGGGGAGATAGAAAAGAGAGAGAACAAACATCAATGCGGTTGTTACAGCTACTGTAGCTCTACCAGCTAGAGGAGGCACAGAAGCTCTTCTTTAACTGCAACAGCAAACAGTTCAGAGACTGAGGGGAAAGTGGAGACTCTTGAGTTTTATCTCAGCTACTGAACTCAGGGCTGCAGGTTAAATACTGTACTGGGAAACAAGCCCAGCAACGAACATAACAGTTATAATGGGAGGGGGAGGAGGTGGAAGTCTACTGCAGGGTTTCAAACCTGGAATATCATTTTTCCAATGGGCTGATGCACACTAATACTGTATTGTTTTACTTCTCTCCTCTCTAGATATCCCTAATGGCAGCCAGTTCACACTGCACAGCCACTACCTGCTGGTCTGATCACACACTTGCTTTCAGTGTGCAGCCAATCGATATCATGGTACTGTTGTCTCTGAGGACTCCTTATGCTGTTGTATTAAATTATATTTTGTTATGGACTTGCAGGTGATTCTTTTACTTGTAAGTTCTTTGCTTGTTGCCTTTTTTGATTTATGTAGTTTAGAGGTAGGGCGGCGGCATGGCTCTATGGTTGGTCCACCACTTTGTTTCAGACTGAAATCTCAACAGGTATTGGATGGATTGCCCTTAAATTCGGTCATTCATAGTGCCCAGAGGATGAATCCTACCGACTTTGGTGAATCCCTGACTTTTCCTCAAGCGCTTCCATGAGGTTGACATTTGTGGTTTAGAGTGAAATGTTTTAATTATTGCATAGGTTACCATGACATGTGGTACATACATTCATGTGCCTCTTCTGGCTGAATTGCATTCACGTTGACGATCCAATGACTTTTCATCTAGTGTCATCATCAAGTCAAAATTCTTATTCATAAACCAGTACTTTTATGGTTTATGGCTGAATTGCTGCTAAACTAGCGACATTCCTATTAGCTCCAGCTGCATCTTATATTTAGTGATAATTAGCAGATGTAGCTTACTAGCATGCGAAGATGGTGAACGTGGAAGGCTTGATATTATATTATATCTTTACCAGTATGGTCATTGTGAGCATGACAGCATGCTAACATTAGCCTTTAGCTCAAACCACGGCAGTGTGGCAAAGTACAGCTTCACAGAGCTTCTAGCATGCAGACTCTAAGTCTTATTTGTAGACATATGTGCAGATAAACATTTATTGAAAATGTATCTTTTGACACAAATTATATTCTTATCTTGATCATTAAAAAATATAAAGGGCCAACAAAACACATAAACCAGCTAGTTTTGTTAAAATTGCTCCACTGAATGTGATTAAAAGTAAAGGGAACAATGTGTGTCTATATTGCTATTGTTTTTCAGCTAGAATTGTTCCCCAAATTACATCTTTGATGCTCATATTAAATATTCAGATGTCCTGTGGATTTTGTTTATTAGAACTGGAAGCAGACTTACTCCACATATAAGACCAGCTCACAATTACAAACATCATTACTGAATTGTGTGGTTGAATTATGTAGTCTTTTCTTGACATGTGTGCACGCTGAATGCTGATTAATCAACTTCCGTGTCCCAAGAGCACTTTAGTCCTGTCATCATGAAAGTGTTATTGATTATTGCTGGCATAGATCATCATCTGTTAATTCTTGATAAAAAAAACATTTTTTGTGCTTTACAAACAAAAGATTGAAAAGGACAAAGCTCAGAGCCACTAAGTATAAACCTGAGCTTCTTTAGTTCTATGTGCTGTATGATATCTCTTAACCATAAGATGTAACTAGGAGGTGTTTTTTTCAATTTTAGGAGAACTAGCCTGCGTGCTTATAACATTACAAAGGTTGCAATCTTTAATTAGCACCCCTAAGAGGACTATCCACTCCTGGGAAGCCGAATATGGCAATCGAAGGATCAGGTTCTTGGGTGGGTAATAACCCACATAGAGTTTGATAGAGTTTGGAAAATAGTTTTCTAGTAGTGAGATCATTTAGGACAGAGCCAGGCATGTGTGCCAGAGTAGCAGGGAACTGCTTACAACAGTTACAAATCATATGAGTCTACATTAGGAAATATTTTGGCAAGTTATACTGAAGAATAATGAAGACGATGTAGTAGCTAAGGTGGATTTTAAATAAGTCCTAAATAGAGAGGTATGGAAGGGTGATAAAACGGGGCAGATCTGAATAAGTAGCTTCACATCTCTGATTTGGCTGCATGCTCTGCTCCTCCTCCGGATTCCTGTCAGCACATACTGAACCCAAACACATCCAGCAGACAGCCTGGCAGTCTGATGGGACTAGAAAGGTCATGCTACATTTCAGATGCTGTGTAGAGAGGCATTGGCCGAATGTTGGAGCTTTGAAATGTAATAAAGTCTGTCCTGGGTAGGGTATATACCGTGTGCATCCCCACACAAACATCTGTCCGACAGGACTAAATGATGGCTGGCTTTTGAAACTGTGGAAAGCCTCCTGGTTTGTAGAGTGCTAATGATGCTCGCAGTTTAACATGCAATCATTTTTCGCGGCTTCAAAATGAAGGGTCCTTGTCCTTGTAACAATATCATCAGTAATTATAGTTGCAGGAATTGTACCAATGTACAGTATAATTAGGGGAGCAAAGGTGAGAAAATCTCTTTTAATTAACTGAAATCACAGGTCCTCATGTACACAATATTTAAAACAAAGAAAGGATTCTGGGGATGTATTTATGCGTACACTCAAATGAGCTTTTTTAATATAAAGGTGAATTTTCCCTTCCTAAATTTGCCAGATCGCAGGCAATATGACATTGATAATTCTACCCCTTAAAGAAAGCAGTCAAGCAGTACCGTATGTTTTGGAGTCAAAACCGTATATAGCAGCGTATTGTTATCACTCCTCAATGTCAACACTCTGTTGTGCATGTTGAGTGTGTTTTAAAGTCTGTCACAGTTTCATGCAAGTTAACAATTAGACATGCAGTAAGAGCCTTCATAAAATCAGTATCTTTGATTTGTTATCAGTATAAAATCTCATGTCTTGTATAACTGAAACTTAAAAAATGTGAAAAGGGTCGCTCATAGTGAACTAAATAGAAATATCACCTGAATCTGCTTTATGAAGCTTTATGTCGAGTTGAGTTATGCCTGTTTAGTAAAAGTAGCAATACCTCAAGCAAACTATTCCATAATTGTACTTATATTGCACTTATGTAACCCACAGATGCATTAGCAACAGCATGTATTTGAAATATCAAAACCTCATAGGGTAGCAGGATGATCCCTGAGCAATCTGTTTGTTTTGGATGAAAGTGCAAAAAAGTACAATACTTGCCTCTTAAATGTAGTGGAGAAGAAGTATGAATTATTATGTCATGGAAAGCTTGTACCTCAAAACTGCACTTAAATAATAGTATTTGAGTGGCCACATGCCAATCAATGTGTCCAAAGTCTATTTATTTGGACTATTTCTTGACCCAGTCCTGGTGACTAAAATTGTTTTTTAAATTTCCCTATCTTTCCAAAATCTCCCCATTTGACTTTAGCAAATTGTCCATGTTATGAAGAGCTTCATGTTTATCTTTGCAAAGACTTAAGAGGGTTGCCTCTAACATCTTTAGACTAAGGGCAGCAGCCCCAGTTTATTTTCTAGCAAGGGAAAATGAACAAAATATTGCAGATTTCATTTGAAATGTCTCTCATTTCCTCTTGGTTTTGGCAAAGATGTCAAATCGAGAATACATTCTTATTGAAATTACTGCTGAGAGTGCAGTTTAAGTTTTTCTTGATTTTTTGACATAAACAAAGACCACGAGACGTGATTGAAAGCCCCAAAACCTTTGAGCTTTGATAACTTTGTTACACACATTCCAAATGTACCAGGCCGCTCTCACCTGTGCTGCAGCAGGCTCTGGTAGGGTAAGATATCATTTACCCCGCTGCTTTCATTTCTATTTTTAAAAGCATGTTGCTTATGGACGGTAGCTTTCCCAAAAGTTCTCCCATTTTATAATTGCAGGTGAGCCAAAAGCATTTTCCGCTGGTCCGTGGTAGTTATTTCATATCATGAGACACATCTGGCCTCCCTGTTGCCTTCCGGGGCTTTTGCATTATGCTAAATAGTCAAACTTATCAGCACACCACATGTAGGCTTGTGCCAGCTGCTGAGTGTTATGGAATTATGAAAATCACTTTTAAATTATAGGATTAATTTTTAGCAAACTTTGTTAACAAACGTTGTACCTGCTGAGGTTGTCATTAGTAATTAGTGTGTTTCTCACATAGTCTGTGAAGTTTGCAGATTTATTTAACTCATTCACATAAAAGTGTTCCATCATATCATATTATTATTCTTATTATTATAATTATTATTATAATTACTTTTCTCATCTTTTGAAACATTTCATTTTTCATTTCATGTCATTTCTTCAAAATTCAAATTCTGTGAAGTTATTGGTTAGCTGCTGTTGTTTTTATTATTGTGTCTGGTGGGTGCAGTGCCTGTTACAGGAGTCATAAAAACAAGCATCCCTGAAGATTAAAGTTGATATGACAGCAGGGTTTTTTTATAGCGCTCATCATTCACTGCCTTCTTTTCGACAGCGAGGTCTGATGTGACCTGTGCTGTGATCTGTTCACAGGGTGCCTGTCACTCATGTCAGGCTCATATCTCAAGTTGCGGCCTCTGAGGCTGCTGGAGGCCAACGGAGCACATCCCAATTTTTTTATTTTAGTTTTTCTTTCAACGAATTTGGGTGGGACTGAAATACCTAAACAGCCATTGGGTGTATTTGGACACACACTCATATCCCTCAGCAACACATTCTGACACCCAACTTGTCAAAAACGGTTGCCCCCTGAGGAGGAATCCTACGCACTTTGGTGATTCCCTGTCTTCTCCTCTAGTGCCACCAGCAGGTCAAATGCTTCACTTATCCAGTGAAATATCTCAACTACAACTTGATGGATTGGCACAAATCTTTGTACCGACATTCATGGTCCCTAGAGATGTATCTTAATGACTTTAGTGATCCCCTGGTTTCCTCTAGCGTCACCACGAAAGAGACGTTTGTGTTTTTTAAGCCAAATGTCTGTACTATTCAATCAGTTGCCATTAGATTTGGTAAAGACATACATGTCCCCCTCACGATGAATTGTAATTACTCTCCTGATTTTTATCATATACTATCATATACTTTGTTTTCTGACCAAAAACCGGCAAAACTAATGAAATTTCCGTCAGTTTCAGCTATACTTTGTGTTAAGTGCTAATTAGAAAATGTTGGCATTATAACAAAGATGGTGAACATGGTAAACATTCTACAAATATCAATTATGTTTTGTAATTGTGAGCATGCTCACCTTAGCCTTTAGCTCAAAACCCTGTTGTGTCAAGATGTGACCCGCCAGAATCGCTGCAAGGCTTGTTTTGTTTGTACAGATAGTTTAGGGTGTACCGTGAGCCATATCCATTATCAACATGAACCAACAGCAGAAGATATCTCACTCTGATTTGATTGGATTTGATAAATTGTGCCGTTAGATGCTGTTTTACTTTCTTTTCCTTGTCCGTCTGTCAGCCTGATATATGTCTGTTTGACTCGGCCAAATGCCATTGTCGGAAGGCTTTGAAGGTAATATGATTAACTACAGAATGTTTGATTATGATGTTATGTACTTTGCTCATAGGTTCCACCCAAAATCTCTACCTGGTGCTTTCTAATGGTGTAGAGGCAGATGGGGATTTGAGTAACTGTTCTGTGTGTCTGGTGTGCATCTGTGTGCTGCTGCTCCCATGATGCTACAAGTAACTATGCCTTAACAAGCTCCACAGCCAGCATGCAGTTCCACTCCTGTGGAGAGCGACACATCCTGATTGGCTCATTCTTCGCTATAGGCCCATAGTCTTGCCAATTAGGGGCTCGGAGTATTGCTCTGGGAGGTGAGGGACAGGGAGCCCAGCAAGTTGGGTCAATCACTAGGTCGAGTCAGGCCATCTATGACAGCTTGTTGGGTTTTTCCATGGAGAAGATGGTGTGGTGTCGTTACACTGGAAATGCTGTGTTTTGTAAAGCAATTTTCTTCTTAGTTTTTGACAGTTAGGGATGTGCCGCTATCCTGGAAATCATGGAGCAGATACTCACACAGTTGCAAGTTGAGAAAAGTGGAAATGTGCCAATGCTGAGCCAGTAGCAGCATTTGCTTTATTTGCAATATGGAGCTTTTTGGCATTAAGATAGCAATATAAAAGAAATTGGGTCTATTCCAAATTATCAACCCATGCAGGTCTTGATCTCCTTGTTCACCTGGAATTGGATCTCAGTGATGTTCTGGATGTTTTGTGGCAGAGACATTTCCTCACGGGGTGACATCTGGTGAGAATGAGCAGGTGGAAATGATGTCGAAAGGCAGCCAGAAACCAAAAAAAAGGAAGTTAAGTGGGTGGCAAAGATAAAAATGGAGATAAAACATGTTCATTAACAGCTCATCGAGATGATGCGACCACTCACAAGACTCTTTTTAAGCTGCAGGTGACAGACGTGTGAAATATTTTACAGGTTTGGTTTGTGAGCCTGCACACTCCGCTTCTCTTTTTGTCACAAGCCTGTCATTTGCTTGTGCAAAGACTCCGAAGGTTCCCAAACTTTAAAACAAAGTAGTGTCTTACAGAAACCCCCAGATTCACACAAACAAGTTTGGCACATGACCAGTTCAAGAGTGATCTTCTCTTCTAGTTCTAAATATGTAAAACTATCCAGGAATTGCAACAAGCCTCCTTTTTTTGTAACTCTCCTCCTGAACGGCCAACAGAAGCGATGTCTGATCTGATGCCCTATCAGCAGACAACATCATTTGGCAGTGTCTTCAAGACTGTTGAAAAATCATTGTTGAAAAATGTTACCTTATCACCTCACCATTATGTTACCATCAATGGCCCAATGCTGTTCAGGTGAACAAGCTAGGTGATTGCTAACTACCTAGGTTAGCTTGGAATGAAAATGGTTGCAATATTAACTACTTGGTTAAGGGTTTGGGAGCTATCGTGGTCATGGTCAAAAAACAAAAACATTGACTGTCTGTATGGAAAACTGAAATGATAAACCACATAATTGTATTTAGCAGGAAAGGTTTCAGTATACCTACAATATAACCTTCAGATTTATCTTATCATTATTAATTAATTTCAGTTTTAGGAACATCACAGCATGGATAGTTCCTACAGTGAGAACTTGAACACCTGCTAAAGAGACTGTTGGAATTAATATGTACAATAGGGAGACATAAAAAATGTATTTTATGATGACGAAGCAGCAGTACTTCTCACTGTGCTAGACAGAAAGACAGTGTACTGGAGTCATAGCGGGGAGGTGATAAAAGCATAAATAATTATATCAGCATTATTAAATAGGAAGACTAATCTTATCTTTGTCTTGTTGTCAAGCTGATAAAAGTCATGTTTGATCCAACATTTTTCGGCAGTTCTGCAGCATGTTCAACCATCGTCACAGCAATGAAAAGAAATGTTACGTTTATAAATACAATTTACTTGAGGGTTGAAATGTGCTTCGACAATATCTCTTAAAAAAATGCGGATGTGTTAGAAAATGTGTTTTCCAGTGTGCAGGGATTCAACCAAAAATATACTGCCTAGATGAACAGAAATAGAGAGTTTGGTATAAGTAACATTTCAGTGTTTCACTTTGATTTACTTTGTGCAGATGCACACATCAGCATTATGTAAAAACTGCCTTCGTCAGAGCGTCTTCCTCCCACTCACAAAGGGAGACTGTTAAAGTTCATACACATGTTCCACCGTCATCAACCGGCATATACATTATGAACCAACCAGTACGTCACAGCATGCAGACATTCTGTTAGCCTGGATTTCAGTCTTTTTTAGAGGGAGAGAAATTGCAGTGAGAAGAGATCATTTCACTTCATCTGCAGAGGTAATGAACACTGGTGCACCCCAGAGTGCATCCTTAGTTCACTCCTATATTCACATTTCACTCATGACTGCATTGCAAAATATGATCGGGACTGCATCATTAAATTAGCAAGCAGCAAAATTGATTGAGGGAATTTAAAATAATGATGAGTCCTATTCATAGAGAGGAGTTACAAGGGGGTGAAGTGAAAATAAAGTTGATTTAAATGCCACCAAGACGAAGGAAATCCTTCCTGACTTAAAGTTAAACAGCAGAAAGCACACTTCTGCTGGTGTAAAGAAATTGTATTTTTTTCACATTATTAGGAGTTCAAACGTCCAAGGACCTCAAATGTCCTCACTGCATAGCCATTGGCAGACAGGCTCAGCTACTACCGTTTTAAAACAGTCAAGATTTCCTAAAGTCTAGTATAAAACTGCACTGATGAGGGGGAGGATGTTATAGACAAGGCCGTAAAAACAGCACATTAAACAGCTCTGGAACACAGTTGCCATCTGTGGGTGTCATTTAGGTGGCGTGATGAGGAGAGAGTCACAGATGCAAAAATCAACAGGGCGACAGACTGATGTCTCCGCTCTCATCCGGGAGATGCTATCCCTGGAAGTGCTACTCAGACAGAAATGCAAAGTATGTTGTACCAACAGTTAACTCTCACAATGTGTTGCACCACTTCACTTAAATACAACAAGCTATTGAACTATTTATTGCATTTGCTTTAGAAGTGATGATCGATTAATCGGTACAGTTGTTTAAACAAGTAACGATGGCAAATTTAATGTTTTTCTGTGTTTTTTCTATTATGCTAAATTGAATATCTTAGGGGAATGTATTGTTTGTCGGAAAAAAAACCAAGACATTTGTCATCTTCAGCTCTCAGAGCTTGTGGTGGGCTTATATTTTGACATTTCATAGAACAAAAGATTGATCAATTCATCAAAACAAGAATTGACAGATTAACTGGTAATGAAAGTTAGTTGCGACCCCATTTGTCTTGTTTTCATGTAAATGGAAAATAACCACATTTATATAATGTATAAATAAATCAAGTAAATTGTATATCTATATAGTTTTTTTAATATTTCCAGTAGTTGTATGTGACTACAATAAATATATCAATTGATACATTGTCCATAATACAGGGCCAGACATGAATGTTAATGTGTTCATAATTACCTTGTAATTGTTTTGGAAAATGACAATATAATGTGAAGAAAACTATACATTTACAAAGAAGGAGTTAGAAAGTCATCACTCAGCTCATTAGGGATCACTTTTGCTGAGACAATGGATCCTCATGTTTGAGCAGATTTTTTATGCGTTTCTCGCCTAAGGTGCCGGGTTGATTGTAAAACCTGAGCCATGGTCAGACTCTTTCATGTATTACTTCATGCTGTCAGTTCTTGTACTGCGCTCAGATAGTCTGCTCTGCCACTGCAAACCTGCACAGAACAAGTAGCTACAGATAATGGACGAATCCTAAAATGAGAAACCAGTTCACAGCACCAGATATCTACAACTAGGAAACATGATCCATAATGTCAAAGCCTGTGCTTGTGTCGAGAAGCATTACATCGATGTCACTACTCACAAAACTGCAGCTCCACAGTGTTATTTATGCAGTTGAACTCTTATTTGTTAGATAACCTAATCTGACCCGAATTACTCTCTGAGTCACAGAGAGAGCCACGGGGACCAAAGTGTGTTTAACATCGCCCTCGCTTTGCCCACACACTCACAGGAGTCAAGGGTCAGCATTTTGAAACCGTGGGCTGGCAGTTAAAAAATAAAATGTTTTAGGGTTACCTTAAGCACCATGACACTTGTCAAGTCTTGAAACTTTAGAAGCAAGAATGTATTGCTGTAATGAAAAGATAAACACTGCATACCTCAGTGGGGACTGCATTATATAAGATTGATTACATCAAATCAAGCTATAGTGGCTCTACAGCCTGTCATAAACAAATTGGCAAAAGCCAATCATCCTCTTCCCAGGACAGGTCTTTTAAATTACTGTTTCAAAAACTCACTGACTGAACCAGCATTTTTCACGTACATAACAACTTTAGGATTGACAAGTTAAAAGGCGAGCAGGAAAAGAACATGCAATTTTCATAATGGCAGCATAATTACATACATTTCCCTCCAATATGGCAGTTTATCCAATCCTAGAGAGTACACTGTCCATTTAAAGCATAATGATACATCTGCTTTTTGTGTATGGAGTGAGATATAAGCTGCAGCAAATACGTATATTTATGTTAGACTGTGAGATAATATTGGACTTATCATTGGACATTTATCATTTATATATGTAATGCTTAACTAATGGCTCTCTGAAAGCCAGAGAAATATGAAGCTATTGTTTTCCGTTTCATTCCACTCCATTCTCCTCCAATCTTTTAATTAGGACCTGCTAGATGGTTTTGTTTTGAGTGCATCATTCTCTACAGTGCTACACTCCACTTTTTTAACAACAAACAAATAAAATAATAATAATAATTTAAAAAAAAACAATAACTCATGTTTCACCTCCTATTGTAAATGTGGCATAAATACCATTGGGTCATGTAGCAACATGTAAGTGTTTGCATCTGACGACCAGTTTGACAGAATTAAAAAAAACAATAACTTCATATTTCTATGAGAATATGTACTGTTCTGCTTTCAGAGAGGCTGAGCAGATGCATGGGTCTAAAATTAACTTTTATTTAGCTGGAATCTAGCTAATTATGTCGCATATCAATTGACGTATGAAGTAACTGGGACACTCCTTGCCTGAGCACATATTAAGTGTGAACAAATCACATAAAGTCATAGTGACTTGATATACTGTATATAGAAAATATATCTTTTATTTAACCAAGTAAAAGTCTCATTGAGATTAAAATCTCTTTTTCAAAAGGGACTTGGCCAAGAGCGCAGCATAACATTGTTACAACAATGAACATAAACAATACAAGCAGACAAATACAACTGGCAAAAACTAAAAATTAATAAGCACAATATACAGATAATATGTAATAAAAAAAAAAAACACTTATAATGTATAAAAAAGGATTAATTTTAAATTGATTTCGGTGAACTTTTAAGAGCAATCACACTGACCGAGGGTGCTATTTTTTCAATCCAAACTCCCCCGTAGTAATCAGATGTGACAATTTCAGGTTGTTCTGTGCATTATTCTAGGAAGAAGGGGCAGCTTATTTGAAACTTATTTTGGCATTTCTGTTCTTACCTTGGGGACTGACATGTGTATAATATTGTGGGAGCGCAGGCCATATAGATTTAGCTTTTTACACATATAGGCTATATACACAGATAAGCAGGAACCAGCCCAAGGAGAGATTTAAAAGCCAACCAATACAAAAGTCCGTGGACATACAGAGATGGACATTTAGCAGCAGCACAAAGATGTTGATTATGTTGATTTGTTAATGGTGAGCAACAGGAACTCAGATACATTCTGCATTATTTCATGCATTAAATCATCACGAGTCATGCATTAGTTAAGCATTACTTAGTGACTAAGTGATTACTTAGTGACCCACTAATTGTGGGGTTTTTTTAGGGAGTTTTTCCTTGTGCGATGCGAGGGTCTAAGGACAGAGAGTGTCGTATCCTGTACAGTCTGTAAAACCCACTGAGACAAATGTATAATTTGTATATATAATATGTCTATATAAATAAACTTGATTTGATTTGATTTGAAGCCAAAATGTTGGACCGGATTGTGGCGCTACATGAACAGTCAGGGGATCATCAAAGTCACTGGGATTCATCCTCTGGGGAACATGAATGTTTGTACAAAATTTCATCCCAACCTGTCCAGTAGTAGTTGAAATATTTCAATCTGGACCACAGTGGTGGACCAACCAACCGACATTGCCATCCCTCGAACTATGCTGCAAGCATTACTCAAAACCATATTGTTATGTCCTATCTGTCTATCTAAAATGTGGATAGTTAATCTTCTCTAACAATCACGGGACAGATCCCAATCAGAGGTTTGGTCAGGACTGTTGGTTGGCAAAGACTCTGACCGAGGCATTTACAGAGTCAGTCTAAAACACACGAATCCCCTCACAGCCTGAACTGAGCACTCCAGTTTATATACAACATTTCTGATATTTATAACCCTTGTGAAAGTCTTGAGGGTATAAACGTAAGAACCTATACTTGAGGCTAGTATAGGACTTGCTTCCTCGGAGCATAACTGACTTTTTAAACCATCGTGAGGGGAAAGAAGTGTATGTACGAGTGGGAGTGATGGGACTTTCTAGGTCAAGGAAAGCAAATCTTAGGAAAGCTTTTACTTAGAGCAACACGATTTGCTTATCTTCAGTTGCCAAAGCCATAATCACATTGTCACTCTGCAAGGCTGCACTATTTATAGGGTTTTCTATTCATATAAACAGCAAATTACCACGAAAGTAATCATGCTCCAAAGTCATAAAGCTCACCGGGGCTTTGACCTTGTTGCTGGCCTTCTTTGGAGACAGCTTACTTTTTTTGGCAGTTTAAACATTTTGACTGCTGGATTTGTTGTCAAAAAAACCACAGGCACATCTCAAAAATTTGGAGTGGCAGCAGATGGAAATGCTGTAGGTGACACAGTTGCTCAGTTGTTATTGCATTTGCATATTTCTACCACATTTGTGTGGTTATCTTTCGGATGTTGTCCAAACACATGCAGGTCGTTTGGATTGGAAACATTAGTTTGTCCATAAGTGAGAGTGTGAGTGACTGTCAATCTGTGTCAGCCCTGTTAATAACTCCTGCCCAGTGCATGTTGGGATATACTTCAGGCCCCTGCAAACAAACAAGACAATGAATAATTTAGGTTTACCACAGTCAAGCAACTCGTATTAGCTAAATACCATCACAGCCATTCTTCATTTTCTCTGTCTGATTCACTTGTCATTTTGTATTGTTATGAAATGCCAAAATGTCTGCAGGATTTTTGCATTTATTTACTCACCCTCCATCATTCTTAAAATTCTTATGAATTCCATAATGCCTCCTAAGCCCTCTTTTATTGTTAGACAGCATGCACATGTTCCACGTCAGTGTGTTTTGTGTTTGAGTCTCCTGGTCAACTATTCTGTGGCAAACAATTGCAGTTGCATCCCAGTATGTATATGCTGCCAAAGTGCAGTATATACAACTGTGCATCTCAACAGTATACAATAGATACAAACATGATATGTGTCATATAACTACAGTATATGCATATTTTGAGGGTTAAAGGAAAATTACAGTATTTTTAAACATGGGTCTTATTTTCATAACTTTGCACCTTCGTTGTAGAGGTTTTAATTAATTTATATTAGGGCAAACAGCACCGGTTTTAAAATAACCATACATTTCATAAAAATCATTCCAAATGCTTGTCTAAAAGTTAGAACAAAGGTAAACACAGAAGTGATTAAGGCAGGATAGGGCGTTGGGGAGTTGTTGTTTTTTTTTTTTTTTACTTTGGTCAAATTACGTTTCAATTTCTCGCTGCAGTGGATGACAAATTGTTTTAAAGTTAACCCCCGGAACACATGAGAAGACCCTAGTGGAACAGAGGCTAGCCTGGACGTCACGTCAAGACTTCGGCTCTCGTTTAAGTTGTTGCCAGAGTCGCGTCCCCTGAATCTCTGGATCTAAGATTGTGGCGACCCTGAGTAGCAACCTCCGGGTCTGTAAAGTGAAGCCAAGGCAGAAGTATCTTGAATTTAGTGTTATAATTCAGGTTTGATTGAATGAAAATCTTAAGGATTGTACTATGACCAACTATGAGACAACACACAAAGTGTCCACATTTGTCTACTCAATCAACAATTTGTTGTTAATGATTATCATTTATGGCCTTTATTATAGAGAGGACAGATTGACTAGAAAGGGCAAGAAAGAGTGGATGACATGCAGCAGAAGTCGAAGTTGGATTTGAAACTTGGTCTGCTACCAGTACTCAGCCCTAGTAAATGGGCTCTACCTGCTGAGCTATCTGCGCAATCAATCAACAATTATTATCAAAGCATCACTTTGTCTGCTTTAAAACAAATATTTGTTCCATGTTGCACCTGAAATCTCTCAGCAGGTAAGTCAACGACACTAAACCTGGGTCTAAACCATTGACCACAAATGGTCAGAACTTTCTCAATGGCTTAGAAAAACATGAAACGTTCAGTTTAACCTTTTGTTTGTCTGTCCTATGTGATACATGGTGCATTCATTCATGTGCTATATCATTGTTTGATCTTCCGTTCTTTTTAAAGACTACCGTGGACAACAGAGCTTGTTGTCTCTAACATATATGGGCAAGAGTTACACAGGCTAACGGTAAAGTACACTCTCGCTGTAAGAGAACCGCGATGGCTGAAACTTGGGTCAACTTCCTGGAAGGCAGCTCTGCTCACCACTATACTCCCATCGCTGTGCGAAACAGGCTTTCATTGCAAAGTCGCTGATTTATCCGGGCATCGAGACTGAAAAGAGCCATGCGTTTGAAAAAATGCCAGGGGCTGTATTGGTGGGGATGGGTCGTCATTTTCCTTTAAGCATGCGGGCTGTTCTTTTCATGTTTTTTTTGAGTCAGTTTCAGTTCTTATTTATGGTTATTGAGCCAGTTTAGTGTTTATGATTTTATTTTGGATGCTTTGTCATTACTGCTTTCCATTAGTTATTCCAATTTGTACCTCTTGTTTTGCTGTAGCCCTGTTTAGCCTTATTTTCCCCTGCACACCTGTCTTGTATAAATCTTCTTTGCTCTCCCCTTGCCTACCAAACCCATTCTTATTATTATCTCCATTATTAGCCAATCCTTGTGTGTTACCTCCTTATGCAAGGGCATGACTACTCCAGCTGTGTCTTGTTCTTCTGATTATTTCTCTGTGTGTTTCCCATTGTTCCTTGTCAGTTTGTGGTCAATTTATGACAGCGTTTTCAGCCGTTGTTTTGCTATTCGTCGCTGCCCCTCATGTCCTGAGTCTGGTAATAAATGATTATGTTTCTTCAGGTTTCTGTTGCCTTTCTGTTGCTTCTGCATTTTGGTCTACCTGCCTGCATAACCGTAGTTGTTCTCCCATTTTAAGCTGAGAGATCAGTTTGAGTTCTCCCAACAGGATATCACGCAGCACTTAACAGTAGACTTGAACGGACAGTCCGTAACCTTACGCTCCATTGGATTCTGTGAGTGCCTGTGCCAGGCATTATGCTAAATAACTTCTATTTCACTCCAAAACACTGTAATAGTGTTTAACGACCTCTGTCCACCAAAGGTCAGTATCTGTCAAAGACATTGGCAGTTGAATTAGAAAAACGCCAGTCTTCCTCTCACTGGACTGCTTGTAGTGGCGGTCCCATCTGGTACATTAGCTAAAGTGCAGGGACAGAGCTTGTTCCTCAAAAGCGTTTGAGTTTCTAATAGCATTTTCTCTTCATACATCCGGAGCTTATTCGCGGACAAAGTTTCTGACCTTGTCTCAAGTCGGTGGAAACTTGGCAGTTAAAGAGAATTTATTGGTAGAAAGTTTTAGTGTTGTCTCCATCAGCTAGAACAGGAAGGAAATGTAATTTGTCATGATTTGTGTCTGATATTGAAGGGAGAATGTCATGATCCTTAGAGCAGTGAACTCGACAGGTCCTTAAAAGGAAAAGAATAACTCAGAGGCCCAAATTTTCTATCTAGGCAAGTCATAATGATGTGTTACCGGCTCCAGGAGAAGGCAGAAAGAGGGTAGAAGAGAAGGTGAGACTCACAGGTGGGTTGGAGGCAGGGGGTTGTAGAGTGCAGTGGCTAAATGCAATTTCCCAACAGGTGATTTTAACCAAGAATAAAAAGGATTTCTAGCACCATTTCTGCACCACAAATGGTAGTGAGTACTTGCAAGTTGGATAAAAGGAGTCAGACATTGAGCACCCTCCATTTTCTGTTATGAAAAAATGATACAAAAAGATTTAGATTTCAAAATGCGGTCTACAAATTAAAGGAGTACTTAACCAATTTAGACTTGCTCTCCTATGACATTGTCGGACCCCCGATGGACAGTTTGAAAAAAGAAGGGTAAAATAGGCTAAAACAATCGACGCAGTAGAACCATACCTTCAAAGCCCATAGTCAAGCTGAAAACTTTCTGTTAAGAATCACCAAACTGCACAGCTTGTAATCCTACTAAGACTTTCAAACTGACTAAAAAGGAAGTTGAAGAGCAACATTGCATAAAGGTGTTCTTTGATCTGGAGCGGCTGTCGAACTCCTTATCAGACAATGGTGTGACAGGAGCGGAAAAGCTCTGAGGTAATCTTTGTTATTCTGCTAGAAGTAGTGTTGCCCACAGGGAGAGGATTCCCAGACTGTTTAATCAGCCATATTAATCATACATTATTTATTACAATTACAAGAGCTGCTCTGTGTGCAGCAGTAGCCTCATCCCTCGAAGGCAACAGCATGAAAAAGAGTGTGTGAATAGATTAAACTGAGCCTTTGGCACATCTCAAAGAACAAAATGTATCGTTCAGGACCGAGTGAAAAGACATCTTTCTATCAGCCCTACACGATGTCAGACCAGAGGCAAAAAGGAATGACACACACGTTGCTGCTGTGTGGTGTATCACACGAAATGTCAGAAGAGCCCTGAGAGCCTGCACTGCTCATCTGTGTCCGGACTTTGAGGCACCAGGTTTGGACGAGAACGTTGATAATCTCCCAAAAAATACCAATAATGCACAGTGGGGGAATTCAGAAATTATCAGGGTGAAACTGTTGAAAAGTACATGTCTCAGTTGTATCAGTCGCTTGGTTCACTACCATGATTTTTGAGATCCAGCACCTGCTTTGCCAAACACAAAGTAAAGCAGAGAGCTTGCCATTACAGGTATTTCTCCAGGCCATCCATCATCGTGGCACGGCAGAGCCGAGGTATGCTTAGGTGAGCCTGATTAAAGCCAAGGATGCCTCCCGACCCGCTCCGAAAGAAATGAGAGGGGAGGGAGGACTCGAGCCCCTGCTCCATCCATCTCCCTTCTGCTTTATTCATGTGCTATCTGGTTCACTGGCTCCTGCTTCGTGTTCCCTCTCCATTACTTGAATTCTACAGCAGGTGCTGGTGAATTGTGCATGTGTCATTATATGTTCCACAGCACCTTCCTCTAACTGCTTTTTTGTAAGTGGATGATTGAGCGTAGAAAGATTGTCGCCAACCATCTATTCACAGAATCTACCTTTTTGAATAATAAGTAGGAGGACATTATAAAAGGTAAGAATTATTTAACATACCACAATGTTAAATATTAAACTTCCTTGTGGAACTGAGGCTTGCAGAATCTTTTAATTTGTTTTTAAATAATACCTCTAAGGGTTTATATTAGGTAGTACATTTTTGTTTATTTCAATCTCTCTTGAGCTCATTTTATTGTTATTTATTTTAATTTTAATTTTTGTAGAAACACATTGTTACATTCCACCACTGACTCTAAATGTCAGATTTTAATTAACTGTAGTGTTGAAATGTTTTAATCTTGATTGATCTTGATCATGATGAATTTACTTTGTAACCTTTTTTTGAAAAGCGCATTATACAGTATATTAAGTTTATTATTATTATTATAAAAGAAATGCACACAAACACAAAAGTATAGAAGAAAAACAAGTCCCTGCTCATTTTCCCAATCATCTTTAGTCTTAAAGTAATAATCTTGAATGTTTTCATTTAAATAAATACTGCAAAGTCACTATCTATCGCCGAATGAAGCAACACAATGATGATTGAGCCTATGGAGAAAGCCTTTGCGTTTGCAGTATTACGAATTGGGTGTCTGTGGTGACGTTCCCTTGAAAAATCATGCGCCGATCTCTGGGTGAGATCAAAAAACACACAACTGCAATTATCGTTTATCTCCATTGGTGCTGCCAAACAAAACAAAACGGACATCTTTGAGATTGTAACTTTAAGTTTAACTGACATAGGACCATAATGTGTGGCAGTTGCTGATGACAAATAAAGGGTTCAAATAGAGGCTTACATATTTAAATTGTTTACTTTGTGCCCCAGATCTCGATTTAACCGTGCTTTAAAATAAATCAGTGAAAATGTAAAAATCAATTCTAAATGGTTAATCCGTGAGGAGATGCCTGAATTGAAATGGTGTGATTTTGTCTGCTTTTACCAATTAGGATCTGAGGGGCTGCATTCAGAGGAGAGGTGGAAATGTGAAAGATGTGTGACTTGATTGCAAAATAGAGAGCAGTGTGCAAATTAGTGTAGCCTAGGTTTTATTTAGGAAATCAGAAATTACTTATTTTTTTCCAAATGATGAATTATGAATATTTTAAACATTGTTCTCAAAAGGAAGGATGCTGTTCTTAACAAAAAAAAAAGTGATTTTTGTGAAGTAAGAATATTTTTAACTTGTTTTCCTTTTACTATATACTGTATATATTGAGACATCCAGTGCTTTGTATCTCAGAGGAATTCTGAGGAGACTTTTTATACGAAAGATTTAAAATGCCTAAAATGAATAAAAACAACAAAAAAAAGTTGATGAAAATACAAATTGTGACATGTATGGGTGCGTTTACTGTGTCATAATTAAATGAAAATCACTTAGATTTCTGTCTTTAATAACTGTAAATGTTTAATAACTGTAACGCCCAGGCTACATTGAACGCGTAACGCAGCTACTGCAACACACTTGTAGTACGCTTCCACTATAATCAATGAAACTGACTACACCAGGTGTGAGAGCAGCGCATAAGTGGTGCATATGCATCACAGAGATCTGCTCTAGAAACGTAAAAATAGGCCAGTCGTCTATTTATATTTTTTACGAGATGTGTGCTTTACACAGAAATGGGTCATAAAGTATCTCTGTTTTCTTTTTATGAGCTACCGATATACAGGAAATTACTTAATGACTTCCACTTTGGGGTCTTGATCACGCTTTCCGCATTTATTTTGGCAGTTGCTTGGTAACTTTATCCCTTACGTACTGGAGTCCGTGGATGTTAACTAACCCATGTTACACAAACTCGGTGCAAAGGTTTCACAGCGCTGTGCTGGGTCCAAAAGCTGAAGAAACAATCCCACACAACCCCAGAATGAAAGCTCACCATCTTGTTTTGCGCGAGACTCACAGAACCCCGCTGTGTGTGCGCTGCAGGTGAAGCCGGCAAAAGAGCATTAAAATAAAATTACAATTTGCACGATTGTATATTGTATTTGACTTTTTTTCCGTAGTTTGATTTACTAATGTATGCATTTTAAATCTTCCACTGTTAAAGGAAGGTATGGATTGCTGTGGACACAGATTAACTCTAAAATTAACATTAAATTGAAATCATATCTCTGTGACACAAGTAAAATGATAAGCTTCATAAGTTATGCTTCATTGCCTTTCCTGTTGTAAGGCCAAGTGGGAGTAAGTAAATGAACAGGACTGGGTCTGAGAGTGAACCCTGAGGAACTCCACAAGGTAATGTGTGCTGAAAAAAGAGGTTCCTGAGTGGGAATGTTGTAGTGGTATAAGTTTAGGCAGTTTCGTGTTTTCCTTTGATGTCAGCCCACAATTCTAAGGAAGCTCATTAAAATCCTGTGTTGTCCAATGGTGCATTAAGAATGGGAATATAATAGGAAAAAAAATTTAACTTTCAACCTCAATCTGCTGCCAACAATAAAAACAACAGGTTTGCTTTAAAGCAATATTTCACATAAGACTTGAGGTGCTATATCCAGATGTATTTTTGAAGGAGGTATTGTACTGAGAAATGTTTTTTAAAAAAGAAGAAAAAACTCTGAGGGAATTTACTCATTGCCAAATATGGGGCGTGAAATGTGTAAGAGCAGGGGGACAAGTGATTGACAGCGTGCATAAATGACCCATTCCTTGATACAGGCAGGTGAGGTGGAGTGATTAACCTTTTTGGCATATGATAAATGTAAATGCCCTCGGATTAATGCACTGATTGAATGTGGGCATTGAGAGCATGCTGATTTGACCATTAACTTCATTAACTATTACTTCTAAAACTAATAAATCAATTATATGACTTTGAACAGTTTACATTAACATTTGATCTTTACAGGAAGGACATGCAATTTGGATAATTTTTAACACTGATATCCATACAGACAGGGGTATTCAAAGCCAAAATGGTCATCAATAAAGTGAAGGGTTGCATAACATTGCAGGCTGTTCTCATAAATCCTTTTTACACAGACATTCCGCAATACTGCCATATATATAAATATATATATATATATATATATATTTATGGCAGTATTGCGGAATGTCTGTGCCTAAATAGCCTAAATAGCCTAAATATATATATATATAATTAATTAATTTGTAAGATATCAAATGAACCATTCTATGAGGATACCTTGAATATTTTGCTTTGTTTCGCTGCTCTTGTAAGATAGAAAATCAAATATTCTGTGTTGTGCTCCCTGTAAGACTGTGAGCTTCCTAGATCTTGTTGGATGCTTTTTAATTTGTAAAATAAAATGAAACCTTGTGAGATTAACACAGTTTACCTGTTTGATCACTGAGGCTTTCTTATACAGCACTCACCAACGATGTGGGAGTGACTCGTGCTAAAGTCTAGGTTGATTAGCAGTTTTTTCTTCTTCTTGTTTTTATGCTTCTAATGAGCTATTTCATCTCAAGGGGCTTACCCTGCTACAAAAGTGAATAAACCTAGTCTGATGTACGTTTGGAATTCAATATGAGTTTCATTCCCTTTCCCTATTGTGTGATGTAGTACCTTTTGTTCGGGGATCGATTTTGGTCTGAATTGTACAGCCAAGGAGAGAAAATATTCAGTATAATAAGAGTGAAGTGTCCCTCATTCTGTCAGCCTATGACATGATGGTTGTATAAATAGACACGTCAGTGAGTCTGAGCTCATGCTGTTAAAGACACATCATGGTAGCATTTCATGGGTAATGGGTATCTTTGCAAGTTCCAAACTCCACTACTATAATATAGTATAATTGCTAAAGTTCAAAACACAAACGTTGTCCTTTTCCTGAAAAATATCACAATTGAGATTCTTGGCTTCTGTCAGGGGAGGCATCCTCATATTAACAAACGTTTAACGTGATTTTTGCTTTCAGGGTGCGGTTGTTCCTTTAAGTACATCAGGATGCTTTTGGCAGTAGCAGAGGACATAAAGTGTAATCCTCTAATGACAGTTAGGCCCCGCTTGGCTCACATATTACTGTGAAGAGGTTGTAGCTACAGCAGATCCTGTTGGTTTCAATTTTCTTACTGCTGCTGAGCCAGCAGACTGAACTGAATGATAAGGGACCAGAATCAAGCCTAATCCCTCTATCGCCCTCCCTCTATGTCTCTTTTTCTCAAACTAACCTCGACCAGTTGATCTGCCATCACCCCTGGCTGTGGGAAGAACTTTCAGACTTTAGAAAACTTTAATGTCCCCAAAGGGGCAATTTGTGGTACAGCACAATAAACAATAACCAAAAACGTGGACACAATTAAAACAGAGAACAACAGAAACAATAACAAAAGTCCATGATCATGATCTGTAGCCAATAAATGTTCCTCTGGGTGTGATGTGATGTATTTTATTGTCTTCCACATCTTACTAAGATGCAAGCAGGGGTGAAAAAAGCCTGGTACCTTCATTTTTTTCTGTTCTGTTTCTGCTTTCTTCCTTCTCCCCTGGCAGCACAGAGGGTTTGAAAAAGGCAGCCAAAGCCTTCCCTTGGTGTATTTGACATTATGTGGCAATGCAGAGATGGCAGTCTAAAGCAGCATAATCTGCCCCCCCCTACCGTCTGACTGGGATGTGACCCATGCTTATGCTTTGAAGACATATTGCACACAGAAATGTGACTACAATTTCAATGCTATAGCGTATGATTTATTTATAAGTTTTTGGTCATGCAGACTGGCAAACCTGATTCCTCATATTTTTGCTGCATCTACTCTTAAATGCATGCAAAGGAATGGGTACGCTTTAGTTTAATATAGCAGTAGACTTCTTAACTTTGTGCCATTTCACTGTTAAGTAGGGAAGCATTTTGTGTGAATGTTTCACCTTGAATAAAATCAAGCTGCGCGCAGTGGTAAAAAGCAAAATTTTTTCTCCCTTAAAAAAAAAATTTTTTTTTGTTTCTCTGTTTATTGTACTTCATTCAACTGCTGTCAGAGCTGTTTCATGTGCATCAGCATTTGAATTTTGACTCAAAGGGAGCACCTCTGTCTGAACCTGAAACTCGCAGAAAGCTAAGCAGAGCAGGAAAATGACCCAGAAACAGACCTGCGTGCGTGTGTCTGTGTGTATGCATGTGCATGTGTTGTGGAGAGCAGTGGGTAACAATGGGTTGATGTACATCAGAAGAGTCATTTCCAAGTATGTGATATGTATTCATACAATATAAAGCGCAAAGGATTATTCTTAAGGAAAGAGGAATTAGTGACAGACATCACGATTTGGATTTTTGCTATTTGTTGAGAACAATACGCCATTGTTTGGATATTTTAAATATACATTAAAGTAATTGTTTTTTAACAACAACAAAGTAGTGTGTGGATGCAGCCAATTCTCATATCTAATATGTCTGAGCTAAGAACAGAAAACAAGAACAGACTTTCAACTGTACCATGAAATGATAAGGTAGCTTTTAATATGGATTGTTTGGTAATGGATTACAATAAGCATATACAAGTCTATAGGCCTAGCCCACTGAAATATGGGTACCTGAAAATCAGGAAAAATAATATGTGATTTGTCAGGCTAATTTGGTCTTATAAGAAATTCAAGGCAAAAGTACTTTGAGAAGTAGAACAAGAATAATGGTATTAAATTCATTGTTTGTGCATTGCTTAATACCATATTTAGTTTTTTGTTAACTGCCATATAAGAATCAGTTGAGGCACTTGGTGGTGTTTCTGTAACACATATTGCTGACTCTAAAGTTCCTACAAGGACAAAGGGAGAAACTACATGTGGCATGCAATTAGTGCAAAGTTGAATGAATGAGACAAAGGAAATAAATAAATAAAGATCTTTGACATAATGTGCAGCTTAAGAAGCCATAATTCTAAAGGCTTATATTTTCATTATGATAATGCATACATTATGAGAGAATGCTTTTAGCATTGATAACGGCAACAACAATAGAAAAAGTAGCAAGTTTTACACTCGG
>CALSCE010000020.1:973902-984202 GCA_943593645.1 Bovichtus variegatus | reverse complement strand
GTGTGTGTGTGTGTGTGTGTGTATGTTAGGATTGCTGATAGGAGTTGTGTGGCAGCTCTCAGGAAGAGCCTGGCGATGATCGGACCATCTTATAAAGGATTTTGCAGCAGATGGTTGTCTGCCTGGCCGAGGTGAGCGGTGATTCTACCTGCCCTTGTCTCTGACCTGGTGTCATCCTTTTCCAGTACGGAGGGCAGCGGAAGGCCAGTGATTTTTCATACTTGAGCTTGTCCTTGGAGCAGGAAAGCAGGCTTACTCAGACATGTAAGAATTTTTTCTCTTACAGACTTGTATCATTAAATCAGGATTGGTTGTGAGGTGTTGATGAGCATCATTGAATCTCCTTAAAATCTATTATCAGCCCTGAGCATTTTTACATCTTTGTTGCATCACAGATTCAATGCTTTGTTTTATGGATGTTGGCTTTGGGAGGCTTTAGTGAAGGCTGTTTTAATTGGGCCACCCTAAGTCTTAACATTTATGAATTCTCCAATCAAGGGAGGGTATTCCCCAAATATTAATTTCAGACAATAGCACTGCCTGATGATTTCATACACTCAGCATTAAGAGAAAACCAAATTTACCACGGAGGGATGTAATATTTATGATGCATTTGGAACATAGCCCATCATGTATTCGCCTCTGCAATTTCCTTTGAATGTGGAGCAGAGTGAAAGAGGCAGGAGCTCTCTCTCCAGAGATGCCTGTGTAGACAAATGCTGGCTATATCAAAACTTCAGTGAGGGAGGTGACAGTGTCAGCTGCTGAACTGTGGGGGAGTGCAAACTGCAGGCAGAAAACAGAGTTTGAGACTGGCTGGTGCTGTATTCTGGTTTAGGCTTGTCCTTTGCAAGGTTTCTCTACTGACACCTAATGGTTATAGTGATATAAAATATTCAAAATATCTCAAAATAATTAGGGACTATATATAGACATGACACATACATCTTATCCTCACAACACCAGGGGCTCCCTGAATAAATCCACTTTTATGGGGTCTTGGCCTCTGTTTTTCACTTTCTCGCTATAAATAATAAGCATCCTTTTTTTCTCACACCTTTTATGCAATGCGTTATTTATAGAAAAATTTAGCAGTTGTATTTTACCATCAACTACTAATTCTCATGATACATTATTAAATCAGTAACTTATCAAAATATATTTGTTTGTTTTCCTAATCTAACTCGTACTTTTAGAATGTAAAATTAATTAAGAAATCACATTAGAAAATGTGATTATTATTGGTCTTATGTAATAAATGTATGGCCATAATTAAACATTCAAAATGCATTCTGAAACATATTGCTGTAGTTCTATTGCATGTACTGCAATCTCTCAACCCTATACATCAACCACACTATGATTGTCTGAGTTGGAACAGGCCCAAAACACAGCCAAAAAATAGAACATGGTGCCTGACTTTTCAAGTGCTTGAAGGTTAATTATTCAAGAATTCCCTCTTCTCACAAGAAGCCAAGAACAGAAGGATAGCACAGTGTGTTTCAGCTTCTTCCTTATTCCCTTGGAGACTGTCAGAAGTTTAAACCACTGTTCGACTATAATTGAAATGCACACATTGTCTGAAGTCTAGTGCCTTCAAGCAAGGCAAGGAAAGAAAACATAGAACAAGCATAACCTCAGATTCTCTCTCGGTAAGCAGAGCAATCAGCGATATGGTTTTAATCAGCAACAAGACTAATCTGCTCTTTCTTTTTGATTATGCATGCATTGTGAGTGTGAATGTTGTGTGTAGATTAATTGGTTCATCTGATTAAAGATTTGAAAACATACTTGTTGTGTTGTTGTGTAAATGTCCAACACATTTATTATAGAGTACCAGTATAAGCTTTTCATAATTAGGTTCTTACAGTTTAAAACATTTTTTTTAAATGAAAAGCAATTAGAATCTACATAAGGAGCTGACATTTTGTGAGATTTGTATCCAAAGAAAGGATGTTTAAGGATAAAAAAAGGAATATGGGCAAACGTGAATATGACAAAACCAAAGTAATTTCTATAATCTTTTATTCTGTGTTCATGTGAAACAATAACATACTATGTACTATACTATGAACAATAGTTAAACCAAAAGAACTGTAAAAAGAATTGCCAAGAAAACTGGAAATTGATTGCGCCTTGTGCAAGGAAGAAACAAAGTTTCACCAATAAAATGTCAACATTAAGTCCCCACAAGTAGCAATCACAATACAACAATAATAATAGACTAATAGTCTACAAAAAATGTTCCAACAAGTTTATTTGGGGACTAAATGGGTTCGAAAAGAAAAAAAAACTTTTTTATTAATGGCCTGGTTCATAGCAAGCTTGGTTTGCTCACAAAAAAATATGAAGCAGGCTGCTGGAAATCATGGCTCAATGTTTGATGTATCTCTGTTTAGATGCTCAAAAGACTGTTGTTCAGTCGTGCTGCTTCATCTTAAAATAATCTCTAAAATCAGATCTAGATCAGCTTTTTTAAAAAGGTATGTATGTATATATATATATATATATATATACACACACTGCAACTGCTATGGACCCGTGCCAGGAGCGGTTGCTACTAGCAACACAACGTTCAACTAAAACCAACTGCCGGTGGCAGCACAGTGGGCGTAAAGCCCTCCATTTTCTTCTGCATTAAGGAGATAATCACAAAGATGATCATTGCTTCAAAAGCAGTTCTGTCAGAATATAACTCTAAAACTGGCTGACAACACTGTAGCTGTGAGTCTCAAAGGCATGCTGTGTGGTGCATGGAAAAATCACCTGATGGCGAAGAGAAGGAAATCATACTTCAGTCTAAGAAGAGAGGATTTCACTCCTGAACAACACTGAGCTACAGTAACAATGCCTATACACCATCTCTGTCATGTCCCTGCTGGGCAACACATTTAAAATACTCCTGTGATTTCGTTCAGAAACATAAGCTGACCTTGTTTTTGTTGTTTTAGTGCCTTAAGAAATATGAAGCCCAAAAAAAGAAATGACTGTTTGTATTCTTTCGAGAAATTCTTTTATCCAAACTACTGTGGTCTTCTGAAATGTGTCTCTGAGCACTGTGTGTTTGCAGGTTTTGCTCAAGCAAAACATAACAGCAGGTGATTTCACTGATTTAAGATAGCTCTCTGGTTGAGGGTGCGTTAAACAGTGAAATGAGATGCTCTGTGTTTACTTGTAATAACAACCGGCTCCATCAATTCAGAAAACGATAACTGTGTTGTCAGTAACCATGTTGTGCAAAGAAGAGCACTACAAAACAAGAAATTAACCAGCATCCTGATATCATACAAAACATCCCCTGCTAGTTCCACTTCCTTTCACACAGAAACACTATCAAGATTGCAGACAACAATCAGGGAAAGCTGAATTTTCTGAAGAAAGTATGTGTGCTTGCTGGCTAAACGATGATCATTAGGGCCGTAGCTACTGTGAGGACTCTCACGGTGTCCTCATGTATATACATCAGAGGATATACTAATAAATTAATTAATAAACAAATAAATAATTATAAAGTATTTAACATTTTCCCACCAGAATATGTGTGGACAGGGCTTTGAAACATAATTCAAACCTCCAGAAAGTAATCATGTCAAGAAAAAAATAAATAAATAAAAATAAATTGACAAAGAGTAAATGAATGAAGTTATTACATATTTTTAGAGACTATTATTTATTTCATTTTCTTCTTGGAAGATCTTTTTGGTTGTGCATTGTGGGTACTTCACCTCATGACCTCAGTATTTCTAAAATCCTGGCTACTGCCCTTATTATGATGTTAATGAAATGGTTTCTAGGGCATTTAAGTAGAATACATATTTTTCACGACATATTTTTACCAGCTGGTATTGCTTTCACTTTGGGAGTCTGTGTGTGTGTCATCATGGTAGCATGTGTTCCTGGAGACACCAACTGTATTCTGTCTGTCTGTCTGTCTGTCTGTCTGTCTGTCGGTGTGTCAGTCAGTCTGTCAGTCTGTCTGTGTGTGTGTGTGTGTGTGTGTGTGTGCCAGTCAGTCTGTCAGTGTGTGTGTATGTGTGTGTGTCAGTCAGTCAGTCAGCCTGTGTGTGTGTATGTGTGTGTGTGTGTGTGTGTCAGTGTGTGTGTGTCAGTCAGTCAGTCTGTCTGTCTGTGTGTCTGTCTGTCTGTGGACACATTTTGTCATTACAATAGCGTCACCACCGTGCAAGATAGTCACAAAATATCAGAGGTGTGTAGTTAAGATCAAAATGAAAGCTGAGTTTTAAAATTGCTGTGGTCTGAGCAAGGTCGCTGGAAGTAGGGCGTTAGAAAGTGGGGAAGGGCCCACTGGCCCCCCCACTGGCCCGATTTGGCATTGTGGCTGGTGAGATCCATTGTATAGATGTTATCTAGTTGACTTTTCTTTTCAGGTGTCAGTGTTGGTGATACCTACTGTCATAACATTAAAAGGAAGAAAATAATTAATTATTTCACCTTAAGCATTAGAAAAGTGATGTCAAAAAGTTATACTAAAAACTATGGTAAAAAAACAAATTGAGCTTTATTAGAAAATAAATCACAGTGGCCTTAGTACAGTGTATTATTTCGTGTAGGCATTGAAACCTATGGGACAGTATTAGACTAATGTTAGCTGTAACTGCCTTGCGACATGTATTAATGCACTGGGTCCAAATACTAAAACACTGCTTTAATGAATTAAGTTCTTTTTTGTTTAACTTCATCAGGTAATTTAATAAAACGAACGGCTGGTGTTATCGTCTGTAATACAACGCACCGCCTATTACGGCAATATTGCATCAGAATGGCAATATCCGGGTAACGTCATCAGCCGTTACCCGGCACGCTGACTGCTAACCTGCTGGCAGTACATATTGTCCAGACGTACAAAAGTTATCCCTCGAAGTGAGGTAGCTTTTCACTTGTTATGGCTGACCAAACTGTCGTGGAGAAAATGAGCGAATTGCAAGTGGACGAGAAAAAAAAGGTAAAGCTTCAGTCTCGTAACCGGCTACAGGTCATATTAGCCAGCTAGCAGCGAGCCTATCCTCTCGTCAGATTTATGATCTCGTTTAGCCACCAGCAATGCGGTGCTAACGTTCCGGCTAGCTAGCTTTTAAGAGTAACGTTATGTTGGCTTTGCATAAAATGTCACTCTCAAGATAACATAAGTGTTAGTTTAATTGTGTTTCAATCTGTTTGAGTGGTAAATTGTGCCATATTGCAATCAAGCGTGCATAGTCGGGGAGTTTGGTTTGGCTCATGTAGCCATCAGACGTAGAGTTTGGGAGAGTGCCTTACGCCAAACTCAATTCAAGATTCTAACAATTTAATGTTTCACTGCGTATCGGTAGGTTTACACACTCTAGGCCAACACGTATGAACTTGCAAGAATCACTTGTGTTTTCTTTTCAAATCGGCATCCAACCAATCGACCAAGC
Organism: Bovichtus variegatus; assembly: GCA_943593645.1. Taxonomy (NCBI): domain Eukaryota; kingdom Metazoa; phylum Chordata; class Actinopteri; order Perciformes; family Bovichtidae; genus Bovichtus; species Bovichtus variegatus. Next base: position 978,785 of record CALSCE010000020.1, on the reverse strand, counting down.
TGAATTGTTTTCATACAAAAGCTCTCTTAAAAATGGGTTTGTACTCATACATTTCTAATAATAACCATAGTGTGCGTTACAACTTGGAGGGCGCTGTCAGGTTGCGAGAACCACGAATACGTCTCAATACAATCTTATTGGATCACTTTTGTCCAATAACCTCAGCACATTTTGTGAATGCTCTTAAATCATAGTCTAACTCTTCCGCACTATAGGCTATATAACTACCAGTAAGAATGCTTCTGTTAAATAACATATTTGTGAGTTCAATAGCAGGCTGCCACCATTGAGCTCCTGAGCAAGGCACTTAACCCCGAGTTGCTCCAGGGGACTGTCCCCGTAGTTGGTTCTGTAAGTGGCTCTGGATAAGAGCGTCTGCTAAATGACCTGTAATGTAAAAAAAAAAAAAAAAAAAAAAGAAAAGAAGATGTTTATGTTCCTAATGTAGGCACTGCATGTTAGGTAAATCATTGTGGTCAATGGTGTTTAGTTCGTACCCATGAAGTTAAGTCTGAACCAGCTTCATAATAAAGTTGTCTTTCATCCACTTTCTTTATTGATAAAAGTTCACTTATATTTTCCAATATTTTTGAATAGGGGGGAACTGAAGGCAGTAAAGATGGAGGAAAGAAGAAGGCAAAAAATGCTTCTGGGGACACTGGAAGCAGGGCCGAGGTGAGTTGCTCAAATGGGTCGCAGAAAGAATGTAGATGCTATTAATAGACTTAATATTAATGTGTTATTAACAAGAATAGTAATCAAAGTAGATTTCTATCATTGCATGCTCGCATACCTCAAAGCAGACACTTACTGGCATCATGTTTTTTTGATCAGATACTAGTATAGTCAAAACATTTAATGTAGTGAAACACTGCACAGATTTCCAAGTGCAATGATGAATAAAAGGAAGAACTGAATGGCATCACATCGAGATAGCCTAGTTCTATCACGGATACGAGTCTGAGTTTCAGAATGGAAAATATTTTTGCCAATCTTAAACACAAACTGTAAATGTGAGGTATTGGTTTCAGTCCCTCTGTACATTACAGTGCTGGTGTATATTTGTGCTCTCACTGTTTTGTCTTTATTTGTTCTGTAATTGCACAAAGTAGATGATGAGGCAGTCTAAGATGATAAGAAGGTAGTGGGTAGTCAAAGAAAATAATATTTAGTAAAATAAAAATACGATATTTACTCTGAAGCTCCTGTAATGCCTTGGCGATCATGGTTTGATGTGCAGTTGACTGAGACTATTTGGTAACGTGTCATTAAGAGGGACAAAAACAGGTTGTGCAGATTAACACCTAATGAAAATTATACACAGTGACAGCATTTTCCACTCTAATCCATTTCCTCACTCCTTTTTGCTTCCGTCTAGCTGACACCACCACCCCAGTACATTGATGAGCGCCTTACATTGTACACTAAGCTGAAAGCCGAGCATGAAGCTCTGATGGCAGAGAGGGCTGCGAAGAATAGCCGAGCCATCAAGGTGACTCTGCCCGATGGAAAGGTGGTGGATGCTGAATCCTGGAAGACTACACCATACCAGGTTGCCTGTGGAATCAGGTCAGTGGGATGATGGGATCGCTGTAACTTTTCCTTATTAAATGTAACAGCTTGCTTTCATGCAGCACAACAAAGAAGGAAAACCTCAAGGGTGCTTCAGGAATTTCATTTTCAAAGATTAGCTGTCAAGTTTATTTGTACAGCCTGTAATCATTGTACTAGTTTCAAAAGGCTTCACAACACCCACATTATGAAAACTATAATTGAAAATGATGAGACCGTCCACTGAAGACAAGAAATTACTCTGACAAATAACCTCATTGTTAAAAAAAAAAGTGGTGGAAACCTTGCCGTGGGATGGTCAGAGAATAATCTCCCTATCAGCATGATCAAATATCCAGTAGGTGCTAAGACTGTGTTGACAGAGATGAAATGTTGATGAGAAAGTAAACGCAGGGAGATGTAAGCAGCTCTATCGCATCAAAGGGTTAGTCTATCAACCAGCAAACACCTTGTAAGACCAGTCAAACTACATCTATCATAAGACTGGTGATGACAGGGTTACACGATGGCAAAGTTTCAGAAAACCTTAATTTCATGCAAGGCTGTGGAGTATGTCAGTTTATTTTTTATTGCTTTAATTTGGATTTGAATTCAAATTCGGAGTAATTACTATCTTAGATTTCTCTAATTTCTGAAAAGAATTGAAAGCTCCAGTTTGACTCACCATTCTCATGTAGTCGTGCACACATCTAGTAGGAATGTATTACCTCAAACAACAATTAATCAGTATTGGTAATTGTGATATTTATTTATGATTGAAAATCGCTTGGACCTGATTCAATGTTATGCTTTAATATTTTAGTTGTAGGGGATGTCGCATAATGTTATATTTGACCTCTTTTATTCTTTTACGCTTTTATGTTCAGATTGTTCTTGCCAGTATAATGTCAAAATATCATTGATTTTTTTGTACGTCTACACAATAAATTGATATGTAATATTTTCCTGTTTTATGTCCAGTCAAGGCCTCGCTGACAACACCGTGATTGCTAAAGTGAACAATGGCGTGTGGGACCTGGACAGACCTTTGGAGGAGGACTGCAGCCTTCAGTTGCTCAAGTTTGATGATGAGGAGGCTCAAGCTGTAAGTCAACCTCATTCAACCCACAGTGCAGATTTGTTTTTTCCTGCTACACTAAATTCATCTTAAACACCTTCTGGATGCACAGTTTTAACCTTTTTTTTAAGCACTAAAACTATACTCACCTGCCAATGTTTTAACTCTTGAGAAAGTTTATGAAAATACTTCTGAAATGCCAGCAATGCCATTGACATTTTCTTTTTTTTTTTGGAATTGCTCTCTGACGGTACTAACTTGGAGCCTGTTTTATTGAAAACACTTATACATAGAGTTTGCAGATTTTTCACCATTGAACATGCTAATTATATCCTGAAGTTATAAAATAATATTTTGTCAAAAGCGGAAGTCTTAATTTACTTTTATGTATTTTCTCACTGTTCAGTCATTTTTATCAAATCTGTTGGTTACTTACAGTACACATCATCTTGCAGAGTTCGTACAACCTTATTGATCTGTTGATAGGGCAGGCAAGGTTAAAGTGATGAATGAGAGGTTTACAATCAATAATAAACATCAAAGCTCTGTGATTTACCAAGTGTCCAAGCCACAAAGACATTAAGAGGAGACGTGAGAATGTAAAACACAGCTTCAATTTGTACTGTCATAAAATTGGCAGCAACCGGTCTCTTAAGAGGATAACGAGAGTTGTTTCTTAATTATATTTTCCAATTTTCAGCGTCATTCTTTAAACAAGGTGCTGAATATTTTTACCCGAAGAAGAGATCGGTTGAAGTACTTAAGAGATTACAAAGTCTCATTGTACCATTTGTAGCATATTTTAAAAAAAATGTTGTATCGTCAACATTCAGAAGAAGTGATTTTACTCAGTTTGTGGTTTAAAAAAATCCTCAAAGACTTCAACAAAGTCTGCAGCATAATGAATGATTTTTACATCAGTGCAGACATGGGGGGTTCAATGATCTTGATTTTCCAGCTCAGGCATACTTCTCATTCTTAATAAACAAAGGGATGGACTGCACTGCTATTTTTGCTATCGAAGGTATTATTTTTCTATATTTTCTAGGTTTACTGGCACTCCAGCGCCCATATCTTGGGTGAAGCCATGGAGAGGGTGTATGGAGGCTGCCTCTGCTACGGTCCCCCCATCGAGAATGGCTTCTACTACGACATGTTCTGTGAGAACAATGAGTGAGTCATAAAGGCTTTGGGTTCACATTTGTCTGTATAATTTAGTTGTGCTAGTCAGCTCTGTGTTATTTTGGCATATACAAGTACTTCAACACTTGGCAACTGTCAGTCTGGTTCACTGTCTGGCAAAATCAAAACAGGTGAATTGAAATGACACAAATGCTGTCGAGTCTGATTTTTTTTTTTTCTTGGGTGTAGATTTAAACTGACATCGTTCTATATCTGCCTGCAGGATTGTGGACCTAAAAGCAAATCTATTCAAAACACAGAACCAGCGTTTTGAAAGTGTGTTGAGACACCCTCAGAAATTTTAAGACTTCGTAAACAACTTCTTCACTTGACCTTTCCCTGAAACGGATGCATTTCTCCCTGCTTCAGGCGGCAGAAGAGCGTGAGGAGTGCTGTCTAATTAATTCTACAACCTCCTTAATGAAGTCATTTTATGCTAATGGGATTCTTGGAGATGTTTTTTGCAAAGATATTCTGACATTGCTCAAACCCTAAAGCCAAGGACTTTTAACTATTTGCCAAAGCTCGGCTGAGGTTATCAGTTTCTGGAAGTCAAAGAATTGGTGAGCAAACCTTGGCTTATTATCTGGTCACATCCATGATGCCCTTTAGAAACACTGGCAGACTAAATTTAGCATTGAGTGCACTTTGAATATTAATGTAGGACTAGGTAAGACAGTCATTGTCATTGGATGTAATGCTCTTGTTGTGCTTCTCTTTTTGTTGTTTTGGACAGCGGCGTATCGAGCAATGACTTCCCAGGTCTGGAGACCTTGTGCAAGAAAATCATCAAGGAGAAGCAGCCATTTGAGAGACTGGAGATAAAGAAGGAGACTCTGTTGGAAATGTTCAAGGTATTTGAAAACACAAATGCATAAAAACAAAAAAATTAGAAACATTTAATAATTAACGGAACGCTAAAACCACGTGTCCTCCCTAACAGTACAACAAGTTTAAGTGCCGCATTCTGAATGAGAAGGTGACCACTCCCACTACCACAGTTTACAGGTGAGTCCAGGCCCTGTGCATGTACCGTAATTTCCGGACTATAAGCCGCTACTTTTTTCCCACA
>CALSCE010000020.1:925988-953902 GCA_943593645.1 Bovichtus variegatus | reverse complement strand
AGTCCAGAAATTACGGTAAAAGGTTTTATCTTTAAATTATAATTCTGGAGATATTTTTTGTAGTGTCAACAAATCCCATTTAAAAAAATACATGAATAAATAAATAAAAAAAATAATGGATCCTACTGACAAGTTTTGTCTATGTTGCCAAAGCCTCATATATATTATTCCTCTGTCATGTTCACTACGATAAACATAGGCACTTAATTATATTTTGATCCCACCTACATCGTTGTGCTGTCATAAACGCACACAAGCACACCAAATTTGCGACTGAAAATAGCCCCCAACAAATGCACTGTTTACTTCTATTTGCTAAAATCTAGTGCCCAGCTGTACTAAGAAAATGATCTAGCCTTTTTTAAAGCATTAAAATCCTATTATGTGACTTGTTTACAAAGATTGACGTCTTCAGTAGTGTCACAGACGGAAAGTACTGGGAGATAAATGCATCCTTGGTTTTGGTCTTTTTATGGGATTTGATAACGACAACAGAAATATAGTATACATAGAGTTTTGCTAACCTTATACTAAACACACCACTCAACCTATAACACTTATTAACATTCTGCATTTCAGGTGTGGCCCCTTAATTGACTTGTGTCGCGGGCCCCATGTGAGACATACAGGGAAAATCAAGGCACTGAAGATCCACAAGGTGAGCCTTTTTGTTTTCAGTCATGCATTATGTACAGCAAACCTGTTGGTGTATATGTGGATTCATTGTTTATTAAACCAGGTTGTATTTCAAGGTCTGTAGTTTTGTTCCCTAAATGTCTGTAAGTAAACACATTTGTACGAAGGCCCTGAGGTCTCAACACACTGCGAAGAAACGTCTTCACCAACTTGACATGAAACCATCAGTTTGACGACACGTGCACAACATTTAGAAAAAAAGGGTGCAAAGGCTCACAACTACAGAGGGGGGACATTAAAAAGTGGTGCACCTGTCTGGGACACGCAGTGTTCGTTGTTGCCATTTGTAGAATATGAAGTTATTGAGGTCGACTGTCCATAAGTGGTGTTGGAAAATGGCCTAAAATTTTGGTTTCTTGAGTTTAACTTGTGATGGCATGATTCAGATCTTATATCTGCTGTTAGACTAGCGTCAGCCTTTTGCTTATAATAATATCTGAATCATATGATCACAGTGACTGTTAGCAGACTTGCATAACTTCATAAGCCACTAACAACGACCACAACAAGTGTGTCCCCTGCAAATAGTTTCTGTTGTCTTGTGAGCTTCTCTGTTTGCAGCGTTTATTCTAAATGCTCTACATGTGTTGGTAAAATGGGTAAAGATGTGTCTTTGTTTCCTTGTGTTGTCTATTTGCATGTGGTTTCTTCATTTGCAGTTTGTTGAGCTCTCAGGGCCACCATACGCGTGTCCCCATTTCTAGAGCAGTGCTACCTGATGTTTTTATTCTCAAGAGGTTTGATGGACCCAAAAGACTGATGAAAGCTCACATATTCCCTTTGTGGTGTGTTAGAATTCGTCTACTTATTGGGAGGGTAAGGCGGACATGGAAACCCTCCAGAGGATCTATGGAATCTCCTTCCCTGACCCCAAAATGCTCAAAGAGTGGGAGAAGTTTCAGGAGGATGCCAAGAACAGGGATCACCGCAAACTCGGCCGGGTATGAACTGAAATGTTTAGAAAAAGAGTTGGTCTCCAAAGTCATTTTTAAGATAGTCTCTTACAGGTATGTTATGAAATACATATGGAATATTTCTAAAGTAAAAAGCTGTTACCAGGCCACAGCTTTTCAACATACAAGATAGTCAGTCATTCCTGAACAGTGTGAAAATATAGAACTCCTGGTGCATTTAGAGCAGTATAGTAACAAGAACCATTATCCTACGACATCAAAAGCATATTTAATGTTGTTAAATGTCAGACGAATGCTTTGGGAAATTTTCACTTACTCTGTGATTTTGTGTTGTTCATTTACATATCAATCTAGAAAGAATACTGAGAATAGCATCATGAAAGGGTTTACCCATGACTAATTTTCAGCTTTAAATGATGGCAAAATTAACCCATTGCATAAGGCAGCATTCAACTAGATAGACTTCATAATATTTGCAACCATTTTGTTAAACTGTAATGCTATTTTTATTACCATAAATGAATCTGTAACTACAGGGAATTGACAGTTGAGGGTGTGTGTGTTGTTGACATTCATTTAGTATAATAGCAGGTGTGGAAATTGACATAAAATATGTGATGAGCTGTTACATTATTCCAAAGTGAAACCAGTTTGGCTTGTGGTGTTCCTTTTTTGTTTCCATCTCGCTAACAAAGCTTTTTTTGAAACATTTTTTATTCAGGAGCAGGACCTGTTCTTCTTCCATGACCTGAGTCCAGGGAGCTGCTTCTTCTTGCCTAAGGGGGCCTTCATCTACAACAGCCTGATTGAGTTCATAAGAGTAAGTCAAAGCTGTCTGACCCAAAGTGGATAATTTCTGTGATCTCACTCTAAACTTTAAGACAGAAGAAAAGACAAAGGATATGAATCAGAAAGTTTAAATTGTCAGGAAGACATGGGGAGAAGGACCAATATGGTCCTGTGCAATTAAAATGACTTCAAAATATTCACAAGATGTATTGCTGCAATTTTGAAATAATTATTTTATACAGAAGAGTAGGAAAGGATTAGTTATATGTTGATGATAACACTTTATGTCATGGTCTAAAATTGACCAGGGGCTGTGCATATACAATGTTTTGGTTTCCCCAACTAAAACAAATGCATTTTAGAACATGTGCATGCACACCCAATAAAATGCTAATTCATATAAATACCCTCTCTTCCCACAACAATAATGTTGTAAATAGATATTGACAAATCAAATGTATGCTTAATTCATGACATTTGTCATTTTTGGAAGGTAATATCCAAACTTCGTTCTTCACACTGAGCAAAGTATTTATGAATCTCAAAATAGCTTATTATTTGGAATACATTGAAATATGTAAAACAGATGTGATTGACAGCATTGAAGAAAAGCTCTATTACACCTGTTCTTTTACAAAGAGTCACCAAATCGATCTGATTTTAAAGACTCGCTTTCTTAGTTTCCATTCATTGCAGTCACAATGCAGCACACAGGAAGCAATTTCACTTTGATGTGGTAAAATGGATTTCTGACTGAGAAGTAATGAGATGGGTTTATTAAACAGCTCTGCCTGTACAAAGCAGCAAAATACCTAAAGCATCCAAGTATTTTTAGGGCCTATGACTGTCGGGATTTAAAATAAATTACCCTTTTTCTTTATTTCGTTATTGCCATCAGCTTTCTGTTTTAGATTTTAAAACTGCAACTCAAGGTGCATTACCTTTTCCTTTGTTTACCTCATATCCCCTTCATAATGTGGGCTGTGAATATGCAGTGATTTAAACAGTCAGATGTGGTTTGATTTTTTTTTTTTTTTTCTCCATATGTAGCCTTTGCTTGCAGCGTTCTATATGTTTTAGTGGATATTCATTATTTATCAAACAGTTTGTAGGTGTGATGTGTACAGAACATTATGAAGCTGAGATGCTTGAGGTGCCGGTAACTCTGAACAGTCTTATTGCTGAAATCGTCTTTTGTGAGAAAACCTTGTTCTATCTTTGGCAGAGTGAGTACAGGAAGAGGGGTTTCCAGCAGGTGGTGACGCCCAACATCTACAACAGTAAGCTGTGGCAGACCTCCGGCCACTGGCAGCACTACAGCGAGAACATGTTCTCCTTCGAGGTAGAGAAGGAGACCTTCGCCCTCAAACCCATGAACTGCCCGGGACATTGGTGAGGCCTCCTTTTCCTCACATTCAGAGTTTCTTTGAAAGAATGGTTTTAATTTAAGCAAGGACCTAGAAAAGCAGGAACATCAAGTGTAAAGAAAAACAGCCCCCCTTCTGTTACATGTGGTCTATCAAGTCTAGTGTTAAAGAGGTCTTTTTAGATGGTTTCTATCTCTAATCAGAGAAACAATTCTGTGTTTGTTAAAGGCAAAGTTGTTTGTTCTGCTCAGGCAGTAAATGTGTTTCTAGCATTGAGCTCAGAGTGCCGTTGTTTAACCTTGGTACAATATTCAGCTAACCACAGTCGACCACAGTACTGTGGCAAACGGGGACAACCATTAAGCAATGTTTTACCACACTTGAATAGCTTCATAAGGGTTATACAGGGGTTTTGTTATTAGGAGTTGAAGCAGTGTTTGTGAAATAGTTTCATATTTCACTGCTACAATAGATAGTCTTCCAGTTCCACTTAACTTGTAATGGACTGATGCTCTTGCCATCTCTTCAGTTGTTGAATGACCCAGTTCAATGCACTGCTGAATGCTGCATTGCAGTGTAAAGAGCCAGACTGCAGCTCTTTGTAGTCAAATCTTTTATCTCCTTTTTACTGTTCCAATCTTTGTGCTTTCCACATTGGCAGCCCCTCTGGAGATCATACTGAAATGGAAATTGAGCGTGCAAACACAGTTTGTCAATGTGTTGGGTGTCAGTTAAAACAAATATTGCATGTAGTCTTTCACAGCAGTTTTGAAGCAGTAGCGCTATTTTCAGTTATTGTGATAAGTTAAGGTCGAAGTAGGCAGTTGGGCATTGTGGAAAAACTACACAAATTACGTCTGTCTGTTTGGCTGCAGTCTGATGTTTGATCACCGGCCGCGCTCCTGGAGAGAGTTGCCCCTTCGCATGGCCGACTTTGGCGTGCTGCACAGGAACGAGCTGTCAGGAGCCCTGACGGGCCTCACCCGTGTCCGCCGCTTCCAGCAGGATGATGCTCATATCTTCTGCACCATGGACCAGGTGAGGCCGGCACTGATGCATTGACATGTTCAAGATCCAAGTTCACACATTTTGGAGTCAAACAAGTCTGATGAAGAAGTGGCCTGATGGAACCTCTAAATTTAGCTTAAAGGCTGATTCCACCAATTTTACTTATCAAAATGTATTTACAAATCTTTTGGAGTACTAATTTTTCCTTTTTATATTAAGAAATATATATTCTTTTAAACAATTAAAGCTATAAATGGTCAAATATTAATGTTGCATCATATATTCCATATTTCTACTGTCTGGTACGACATAGATTTCAGACACATTTTTTTAGCGGCCGATAGAAAGGTTCAGTGACCTGTCAAAGTGGCGTAAGAATGTGTGAAATAAAAAAGACAACATCTCCTGTTTCTGTTTGCGGTATTCTTTAGGACTGGAATTTATTCATACCACCGTCACATTTTCTTAACAGCTTTTGATATACGTTTCCACCTGCTACTTGGATCAATAAGAATACAATAGATTAATTTCCATGACAAAACACTTCAAACAAAGTGAAACAGTTTTAAGACAAAAAACAAGCACACAGTGTTAAACAAAGTGGGGAACTATTACAGCTTACTGAGAAGTGGCTTTCTGTGGCGAATAATTTATACCTGTATGAGAAGAGAAGCCCAGTTGTGAAGGCTCTCAGTAAATCAGTCTTACTGGCACACACTGTTCACTGACATTACTTGAATGTATTCAATCTGTCACATTCTCAGGTTAAGAGACGACAATCCTTAAGATCTCAGTCCTGGTTGATTTGGCAACACCCCATTTACTGGTGTTTTAATCTAACAGGTGTAATAATCCTGGGAGAACCAAACAAACGGTTGTGTTTTTAATAAGGAAGTCAGGCAATAGTTGGCCTTTTTCTATCCTTCTGTGAGCAGCCGTGATCTGATTTTTATGTTGCACAAGGCATCAGTATGCAAACAGCGAAAGTAAAAAGAAGTTGGTTACCTCACTGAGAAGTTGAAGGTGTGTGCAGCCTGTCACCTGCAGCTCTTTATCTAACAGCTCACTGTGGCTGCTCCTGACTCTTGCATTACTCTGTGTCATATTTCATACTGATCTGCTGTCAAAATGCCCATAAAGACCATTGTCTTTTCTTGTAGATGCATTTTTTATGATCAATGGCGTGATTGGTCATGTAGTGGAAGTGCATGATTGCCCTACTGGGACTTTTTAAAAAGCACATCAATAGCAATACATTTCTGTACTACAGCTACTGGAAATATTCAATCATGAGTTATTATCTCCAATGAGATGAGCAGCTTATGCTCATATTTTTCTGATAACATCACATGACTTTATTGTTTGTTACCAAAACAAACGAGATGAAATCAGTTATTACACCAGAAATGAGAGTTGCAGCTACGTCAAGAGGGATGATGCTAATTCTATTACCTTTTTGTTTTTGACCCCAGATTGAGGACGAAATCAAGGGCTGCCTGGACTTCCTTCGGACTGTGTATGAGGTGTTTGGTTTCTCTTTCAAACTCAACCTCTCCACAAGACCAGAGAAGTTCCTGGGGGACCCGGAGGTCTGGGACCAAGCAGAAAAGGTAATCAGAAGGCCTCTTGTTGCTCTCGTATGGTTTTGAGAGTGCTGTTCACATGAAGAAGTAAGACGCTCATCTGTGATATTATCAAGATGGAAATGTTGGAGCCACTTCACAGACGGCAAATAGATTTGTAGATAGAGAGAACATTTATATTTTAATGAAATTAGTTTTATTCTGTCGAGCTGCTATCGGTTCTGAAGCAGAACAAGGTTTTTCATCTCCAGAGAATCTACATAAGTGCAGCCACTGTCTGCCTTTTGCTGTCGAATCAAATTCACCCTCTGTGGACCAGCTCCATATTTTACAACTTGTTGGGAGCGAGCAGGCAGTGTTTAAAACTATCTTGAACAAAGTAATAACAAGTCAGTTAAACTGAGTGATAATGAGTCTTTATTGCCTGGTTGCTTTCTGCACAGTGAGCGTCTCTGTTGGCCAACTTCAAGTTTACCAGATGGATCTGTAAAATCGCTAAATGACAGTTGTTGGATGAAGGCCGGTACACTGTACTGTTTTATCAGTAGCACCACAATGAAAAGGTGTCTGTTGACAGAGCATGCTTTGAATCTTACAGCTGGGTGAGCTTTTATTTCACATGACTTTTCTTTTTCTTTTTGATCCTGTTGTTTAGAGGTATGTTTTATTTCAGCAGTGTAATATTACATCTACAGTGTACATCGCAACTCATTGCTCAATTTGTGCCACAAAGATGTTTGATTGTTTTGTTTACCTCTTTCAGTTTTTATGACTTTGCGGCAGCTCTAGGCCTTTTTATGTTTTCAGGTTGTCCGTTCATAATTCTGTCCTATTCTAGTGAACGCAATATCCAGTCATGTGTCATCTCCCTCTTTATTAATTGTTATATTTTATCGTTTGTCTCTTTTTTTAATTTATTTTTTGGTGCCAAAATGTGTCCTTTTTTATTTTGTCAAAGAAAAAGAGAAAAAAAGAAAATTTCTGACTCACTTGAAAGATTTTACTTGGTCCAACAAAGCACATACAGTGGCCCACAGGGGAATTTATCCACAGTGATACTTATATACTCAATAATGGTAATGGTAAATTATGAAATATGAGCCAGGTAAAATGCATATCAGGGAACTGGTATTTCCTAAACGTTAAAGAGCTCCTTTAATTTCCGTCTCTTGTTTATAGTCCGTGGTGTTATTGTTCTGTCCTCTGTGCTTCATTTTAACTTCATTTTGAAGCGCGTCTCTTCCTGCTGGCAGCAGAACATTACTGATGATAGTGGAAGTTACTTTTAACTGTTACTCAATAATCAATCCAGTGGCCACAGTAACTATTCAAATATTAAACACCTTGTAGTTTGCTAATGGACAGAATAGACATGGGGTCCCCAACCACCACACAGAAAGAATAACACTTTTTTTGTGTTGGTAATATTTATTGTAAACATTTCTATGCATTATATTATATATATGACAGTGTAATAATATTATAAATAAAGTGCATAATATAAAATGGAATAATTACATTTACATTATATGCTTTGTGTTTTGTTATGCCTGCCCCCCCCCCCACACAAAAAGGTTGAGGACCGCTGGAATAGGCCACAGTATAAAGATTGTGCTGCTTCTGACTCACTGCATGTGTTAATAATGCTATACCTCTCAGTTAGGCACAGTTCTCCATATAAGGATAACATGAGTATGACCAGTGTAATATCTAGAGCGGGGGGGAGCGGGGAATTATAATGGCTCGTAAGTTGTAAAGCTGTTTGGTTGACCTACCAGGACACTTTTCGCTGAGGAAAACATTTCCTAAATTCAGCACTGACTTCTTATGATTAATGTCTGCATGCACAAAGGTGGAAAATTATATACACAAAAAACTGACTTTGCAAACTTGGCACAGTGACTGGAACAGAACTTGCTGCATGTTTCCCTCACCTCATTAACTCCCTCAAGCAACCATAAAATATTATTGAGACGTTAACATTTCTCAGTTCAGTGATTAGTTCCAGATGAAGAAAATGTCAGGTCTCAATATACAGCTTTTGCTTAACACCTCTGTTGTGTGTTGGTCAGCCATTGATATTGTAACAAAACAGTAACTGTTGTTGTGTTTTTTTTTTTTGTTTTTTTTACAGCAACTGGAGAACAGCTTGAATAACTTTGGGGAGAAATGGATTCTCAACCCCGGTGACGGAGCTTTTTATGGACCAAAGGTGAGCCATGCGCTGCAGTAATGATGTGCTTTAACTGTGGAACAGCAGGAGGGCCACTGCTGACCGCTTGTGTTGTTTCATTGCAGATCGACATTCAGATCAAGGATGCCATCGGTCGGTACCATCAGTGTGCCACAATTCAGCTTGATTTCCAGCTCCCGATCCGCTTTAACCTCACCTTTGTCAGGTAACTCTTTGACACATTTTCAAGTAATATGGCAGAGGAACTGAATATTGTTCATGATGCCGCAAATGCACATCCTAGAAATAAACATATTCTAATGCAGTTAACATAATCAGACATGGAAGTTTCATATAACAAGTGCTGATGTAAAGCAGAAAATAGGATTGGCTTGAATGAAACCATCTAATGTTCATTTATGGAGAAGTAAAACCAAGATTTTTTTAAATCTTGGTGTAACTGTTTTTTTACTGTCTTCTAAAAAATAAGAATAACAATGCAGCCCAAATGATGAGAATATTTCTTTATATTTAATAATATTTAATATTTATAATTCTCCAGATGATCACAGTTGTTTTGCTCCCCCCCCCCCCCCTATTTCTCTTTCCCCCTTTCAAATGATTTTGTAGCCATGATGGTGACGACAAGAAGAGACCAGTGATCATCCACAGAGCTATCCTGGGATCAGTAGAGAGGATGATCGCTATTCTGACCGAAAACTACGGAGGCAAATGGTTTGTAAACAACCAATTTTAAACGGTTGATTTGCCAAGTAGGCGCTGACTCCAGACATTGATGTTATTGTTTCATTGCATTACCTCCTGAGCACTATTAGTGATTTTCAGATTGACTGAACATAAATAAAAACTCAGTTCTGTCGTGGGTGTGACTATTTGCACAGGTACCTGGCCTGCTTTTAATGCTAACCAGTTCAATGTGTGGTGTTCCGCTTCAGGCCGCTGTGGCTCTCTCCTAACCAAGTGATGGTTGTACCTGTGGGGCCGACGTGTGAGGAGTACGCTCAGAAGGTAACCACGGAGCACAGCTACTTCAGGCCATAGTCTCACTCCAAAGACTAGATTCAACGTACTAAATTGCAGGTTATCGTCTAACTAGAAGTACAGAGTAATGTACATATGGACAGTGGTAGTATAAAATAACAATAAGGGTTAGATATGGGTAATGAATACACTAACATATGAACATGTGCAGCACAAACAAAACCATGAATATATCAGACACTGTTTTATCCCTGATGCTGTTTCAGTGCTATGTTGCGGTTTCAGTGTGATGTTTTATGCTTGTTGACATGACATTAAAGTTTTAAATTTTAACTAAAGGCTGATCAAAAATGCATAAAATACTGTTACTTCTTCTGAAGGTCACGTTTCTGTATTTTTTTTAAAACTACTTTTAAATACAACTTTGCTTTTATTTTCATAGCTCAGGCCATCACTTCTATTAGTTATAACTCACCTACGTGATTACTGAGATCTCATAATTGGGCTACATTACTAAAAATATGTCCAATGGGGCAAAGACATTAAGGTTGTAATGAAGCTCTGTTTAGCCAGATCAGTTCCACTTTATTTAGGGAAACCGAGAGAGCGCTCAGGAAAACTGATGGATTTTTAGAACAGTTTAGGTAATCATTTTGTAATTCGCTTTGCTTGTTTACAACCTTTCTGACTGCTTGTGTTTGTTTAACTAATTATTTTTTATTAGTTCATTTATATAATTAAGTACAATGTTATTAAATCTGATGGCCACAGCAACACAAATAAACTAAAGTTGTAATAACTTTAGTTTACTTTTTTTTTTTTACACATTGCACTTGCACAAAAAGCCCATTTGTAAAATAAGCAGCTGCACAGTCCTGATATCCAAATAATTGGGGAAAAAACCGGTAGGTCCACACAGTGATAATAATGGTTGCAGAAATATAATCTTCATTACAGCCAGATGTTACAAAATGTTCTAGTCCATATTTGAAAAACTGAACTTGTAGAAGTCTATTAAAATGATAAAAAGCAATTAATTCACCTTTGAAACAAGCTGCCATGGACTTAACTGTTGGTTGTATCTCTGGTTAATGTGGCAGGTCAAGCAGGAATTTCACAACGACGGCTTCATGACTGACGTGGATCTCGACCCCGGCTGCACTCTGAACAAAAAGATCAGAAATGCACAGTTGGCGCAGTACAACTTCATCCTGGGTCAGTGGCAACACTCGTTCTTTCCCTCGCCTGTCGGTCTCTTCTCTTATCTTTGATCTCTTTCTCACTGTCCATCTAGATATTGATTTTCTGTTTTTTCTTTTGTCCTCTTCGCATGTTTCCCTGCTTGGGAAAGTGGTGGGAGAGAAGGAGAAGACGAGCAACACTGTGAATGTACGCACCCGGGACAACAAAGTCCATGGCGAGCGCACTGTTGGGGAGTGCATCGAGCGTCTGAAACAACTCAAGACCTGCAAGAGTCGAAATGCTGAAGAGGACTTCTGAGCGTTCTCAAGCTCGCTGCTGTCAGCTCGTCCTTTTCTCAGCTGTACCTTGAGTCTGGTGACTTTAAAGTGAGTTCTGGGGTTGAAATCAGTTTTCGGTAAAGGACAAAACTACTTTCACATTGTTGCCTAGTCTCTGCTTCTTGTCCCCTGGAAATCTGATTTTTCCAGATTCGACAAATCTGTATTCATTGCCTCCTTTACTGTATCACTATGTTTTTTGTACTCCAGTATAATTGTCTGTAACCATTATGATTTATATAGAAATACTCCAATGTGATCAGGGGTTTTTGACAGCTGATTGATTTAAATCAAAGGGGAAATGTTTTGTTCCACTGTCTTAACAGTTTGTATGAGTCATTCTTTCTTCAGGGAATTGTACATGAGTTACAATTTTAATAATTAAATAAATCGATTCTTAATCTGTGTGTTGTGATGATTTTTTATATAATTTACCTTTTTTCTTTTCCATGGTGAAATTCAACAGCATGCTTTTCTTTCCTCAGAATAGCCTTCTTAATAGAGCAGCAGCAAACAAGTCTGTGCGACAGTTAATGAGCATTAAAAGCATAAAATAATCGCGCAGCTGATGGTGAATATGTACTGACATCCAGAGCGATTATTCCAATATATGGTTATAGATCCTACTAACTGTCTGCATTACTGATGTGATTTTCAAGTCACAACTCTGTTCACAAGTTTGAGATCCTACATGTTGGATGTCAAAGTTGCAATTATTGGATAGTTCAAGAGTGGTGGAGATTCTGGGAGAGGAGTTCTGCTACAGTGAAAAATGGATCCATATCAACTTCCTCCAGTAGTGCGTCATCACTTAGGAAGGGTATCGGTGATGTGCCGGAGGGTAAACACCTGATGCTTCTCATTATTACATGCTGACTGAACTCGGAGATCATTTACTTCTGCTTTCTGCACCATTAAACCTGTAATATGTTTCGGTCTACTCTGCTTTATATATTTTAAACTGCTTTTCCATGACAAGAAAATGTTTTCAATTGCGCCTAACTTGCTGGAGGAAATATGCTGAAGTGATCACACAAATAAGTGCAATATTACTATTAATGCTCCAGTTCTGCAATTTCACTGCATTTCTGTTCCAAATTTGTGGAAACATACTTGGCCCAATTGATTTAGTTTGTTTTACAGTTTTGTTTTGTTTTTTTTTTCCTCCGACTTTCAGTCTGAGATTATTATTCACACCACTAGTGGGTGCTATAGCAGTTTAACAACTGGGGGAAATGGCCCGGCACAGATCGATGCCAAAGGTACTTCATTTTGTGGAGAAAAAAACCCACAAAGAAACTAACTTGTGGTTGTCTCTCTTTCTTGCTAAGGTTCAGTATTCACAAAGTACTTAACAGGTATAAGATTTGGAAAACTCCTGCCCTGATACTGCTAACTGTTCCCTGTTGTATTTGGAAATTAATTATTTAAATCATGAAAACTTCTCCTATTAACTTAAGTAGGAACATTAGCACTGAGGTTAAAGTTGGAGTGAAAGATGTACTCACACTCGCAGAAAAGGCAGTGGGCGCCCCACCCACTCTGAAAGCAGGCCAAAGAAAAC
This sequence comes from Bovichtus variegatus, assembly GCA_943593645.1. NCBI lineage: Eukaryota > Metazoa > Chordata > Actinopteri > Perciformes > Bovichtidae > Bovichtus > Bovichtus variegatus. Next base: position 941,286 of record CALSCE010000020.1, on the reverse strand, counting down.
ATTGATTTTGGCTGCTCTACACGTTGCAAGTAATTAAAAAAAAGTGAGAGGCCATCAGTTATTTTGGCCAACTTGAACTTTTCAGCACTAAATAAAATGTGTTCACAGGTTTGGTGTCTTGTGTCGGCCTACATTTTATGCTTACTGAGACACGGGTCTGTGGCATAGATAGAGACTTTTTTTTTTAAGTTCTTTGTGGGACGTTAGCGTTAGTTTTGTAAAAGCAAATGTAAAAGGTAAAGATTCTGATTGCAAATGCACTCAATGCACTAAAACTGACAAAAAGTGGCCTTATAATTCAATGCAAACACTGACCTTGCCCTCATTCTCCTTACTCATACATTATCATGACAATCGTAAATGTTCAGTATTTAGGTTTACTTCTCTAAGGAAACAGGAGTGAAAATTAAACTGCCATAACAAAGAAATCAGATTCCAAAAACTAATGTATGTGAACGTTGATGTAAAGATACGCTTATATAAACTCTGACCACAAGGTGGAACAGCTGAACCAGGATCTTGTGGGGGGACAAGGAGTGGGGCTAATGTCAGTGGCGTGTGGGAGAGAAAAACATTTTGATAAGGGGTTAATGAAAAAGTCAATGGAGTAGGAGAGTGTCAACAGACAGAGTGAGACGGACAGAAATCTCTGGGGAATCAGCTCTGCTGTTGACTCTCAGCCTCCCTGTGAATCCTCGCTCTCTCTCGCACCGCGAGATCCTTCCTGTACGCTTCACTGACAACCTGGCCATGAAGGGTCACCACGCTTCAGTGAACTGAGCAAACTTCTCTTTCTCTCGCCACACATGCATTTTAAGGTATCGATTCACTTGTTTAAAAAGGTCCCACTTTTATGACGGAAAATTCAGGTTGGTCCATAGTTTTAGAGAGTATTTCTCGTTTTCAGATCAATCTCTTTAAGCTTTGTTTCATTTGTTGAAGTACTTTTGTTCTGCAGTACTAGCTGGTTTGACATTTAGGGAAACACGCTTATTCCCTTTCTTGCCAAGAGTTCGATAAGAAGAACGATCCCACAGGTAGCTATGAATGGATTTAGAAACAACCGTTAGCTAATCGATAGTTGTGCCCCTTCCACCACTCATTAGACCGATCAACGAGGAGAACGGAAAACCAGAAGAGCAAATTCACCAACTTTGTCGCCTCGGTGAGGTTCTCCAACAGCAGCAGAACAGCTGTCTTACCCTCGACTGTGGGTATTTCTAGTTTCCATACCACTAATTCAGCAGATGAACCTGCAGGGGTTCTCAAAGTTTAGAGAGTGCTTTTTTCTATTTAATTAAAATACAATGTATGTATTTCATGTCATGTTCAGGGGCTGCACAAAATATATCTGCAGGCAAACTTTGGCGGACCGCACTTTGAGAAGTTATGAACAATACTATGACTTTTTAATGACATTTTTGATGCAGAATCTACTAATATTTTTTACGACAAACAAAAAGAAACCTTACATTGTACAAGACTGAGCATTTTGAGGGTGGCGTGAACTAGCCCCACTACAGTCTCCCACGTCCTGTCCGACTTTATGATTTTTTTTTATGGCAAGCTATAGTATGACTTTAAAAAAAAAAAGAAAAATGTTTTAATGACAATCTATACTATAGCTTTTTTATTACTTTTTTATGGCATAACATACTGTGACATTTTTACATGACATTTTTACAACTCTTTTCTGACGATAGGCCTACTATGACATTTTTCATGACTTTTGTTTATGACATACTATACCAGGGTTTTTTTTCAAAGTTGTTATGCTATTTTAGAGAGCTAGCATATGGTTGAGGGCCACACAGCAAACGTGCACACAAAAAACTAAATATCTTTTCCATCTCTCTTCCACATTAAACTGACGTTATCCACCAACAATCGCTAACTTTAGCTATCAGCGCTAGCATTGATGACACTGATGCTAGTTGCCATGCCACCAGTAGCACTCTACGTCGTCTCTGTCTAAATTGACGTTCCTAACCTGACACACGCTTGTTGGGGGGGGGGGGGGGGGGTTTATCGCATGCACTTCGTGTCAGGGTCAGGGGCCGCACAAAATGGTTTTGAGGGCCACCATTAGTCTTTCAGAGACTATGCTGTACATCATCACTGTTGTAATATCTAAATTATTATTAAATGTCAGACAGATTATTAATGATTGATAATGATGATGGCTCGAATGTCAATAACAAGAACATAAAACTTTTTTAATGTTTATAAATGTGCTGTGATTGAAATTTTACAGAGGGCTTTGTAGATTGCAAAACTAATGGATCATTGAAATTGTCAAACAGCCTAAATAAACAAGGCTGTGCTACAAGGTAGCGTTACGCTTCATGCCCACCTTATCGTTTCATCCACAGCTCTGTCAGCTGAACCCGTGCGTGCGCCTGATCTGAGGTAGGCGTGAGGTGTGCACATTCTCACATTCTTCCTTTATAAATACCAGTTTATGTGCGGGAAATGACGTATGCCGGGTTTCTGTGAGTAGGCATCATTTATACATCTGGTACCTGGTCTCTATCGCACATTTATGTGCACACGCCATGATGGGTATTAGTAGAAGGGGGAGATACTACATGTCATCCCTCCCTAAAGCTCAGCAAAGTTTCATATATCGTCAAAGTTCAAAGTTGATTGGTCAAATACTGGTTATACAAGTACATGTAGTGAACTTCTTCACCTCCAATTCCTTTAATGCCATAACATGCATATAAAAAACAATAACATGAAGAACCGATTTGAAACTTAAAACTTTTCAAATGTAAAACTCAGCCAGAGAAGTTTTTATTAAACAATAGACTAGTCTACAACAACAGAGCGAGACTACCACTTTGACCGTAACCAGTATGAACGACCAGACGTCTGCGCTGCACTGACAACAAGAAGCAAGGAACAGGTTTTACTCTCGGCAAGAAAGCAAATAAAGTTAACTTCCCAAAACGTTGAACGATCCTTTAAAGCACATCCCGTATGCCGAGACTTCTCATCCCATCTGCCTTTTTCTTTTATTTCTCGGCAGTAACAAGTTGTTGTCCTTGTTTTTCTGTTTATTTTCCTTTGTCACCATGACGACTGACAGAAGTCACTGCTGTTGTATATTCAGTCTGTATATTGTAGGCTATGTAAAAGGTTTTTTCTCTTTACTTTTTTCCTGCACTGACAGCCAAAAGCTAAAACGCCTCCCCTGTGACACGCTCATGTTCCTACCTACTCTCCGCCCTTTCATCCTCCACTCGTGTTGCTTCTGGACCAAAGAAATGCATATTTGAATGCTTACCAACCATTTTATCCTCCAGAATATTTTTCTTATTCTGCAGTGACTCTTTTCACCCCTACCACACAGAGACACACACACACACACACACCCTGTCGTGGAATATAACCGATACAAACTATAATAATAGGTGGTGAGGAGCAGATCCATTATACTGAAATAAAGATACTTAATTGAATAAGTAATATTTGAATTCTTTATTCTTGCAAGAAGGAACAACGATGCAGCGTGTCAAGCAGTCTGCAGCGAAGCCCAAAGAACGGAGATTCTTCTTCTACTCTTATAGTATTCCTGACCACATTCCTGAGTCAAGACAGTAGAGATCAAAGTGATCAAAGTGATTAAAAGAAAACATGATTGACGCCAGAACTCTATTTGTTCAGAGTTCCTGTTTGTGAATAATGTCAGAGGTGTAAAGCCATAAAACAGAGGAGATGAGGTTAGTGTAGGAGCCCCCCCCCCCCGGGGAGGGGCAGTATGTCCTTCACTAGATAAACATGTGACCCCCATACAGTTGCTGTCCTGGTTACATCAAAGGACATAGAAATAATTTGAAGCTTAATACAAACAGTTGAAGTTACTACAGTATGATGAAATGAAACACACACACACACACACACACACACACACACACACACACACACACACACGATAGTGAGCCGTTTGTGAAGTTAGTTTTGCTTGGGAAAACCAAGCTGCCATCTTTAATATAATAACGTTATGAAATTATATGGTTCTAATTGGGAACTGTTTGATCACACTTTCTGGCATCTGGAAAGCTTGCGTGTGACCTTAACAGGCGTCTTTTCTCATCTCAAAGTATGACCTTTGCTTCTGACCCAGCATAAATTAAGTAAACCACTTCACACCAAGGAGAGGCGTTCACCACCCGTCACACCCTGCATGTAGCAAACATCAACAACTCACTGTGATGTCTGGAGCATCTGCACACAAGACAGCTGCATGTCAAAGCAGACCGAGCAGCAGTACAGTTACGAGGATTGAAAAGAAAACTACAGAGAACAGATTTGTAGCAGCAGTTGACAGCTTTCTCTTTTATTTAGCAGAATAGCTTGCTAACATGCTCTATAATTATGAAATCACCATTTTTGTCTCACATACCCTCATCAGATGAGTTACCATTATTTTTGAAGTGGATGTTGTTACCATATTTTTTCATGCAGTTGTCAAAATTGTCAATTGTCAAAGTCTTTACCAATTTGAGTGGCAGAAGCTGGACCCTCAACCATTATCCATTACTTTTAGCTAATTATTTAAACTGTTTATCCATTACTTTAGGGTAATTATTTCACCCGTTAATGCATACCTTTTAGCTTATCATTTCATTTATTACTTTTAGCTAACATTAATCATTTCAGTTGTTTATTCATACATTTTAGGTCATCATTTTACCAGTTTATCCATTATCTAAATTAATCGTAAGCATTACTTTTAACTAACTATTCCAACTGTTTGTTCATTACTTTTGACTAACTATTTAAACAATGTATCCATATATTTGTAGCTAACATTCTGGACTTCTCTCCTCGCCTGCTAACTAGATTTCATGCAAACTCTATGGTAACATGCTTTAAAGTGTTCTAACTGACTATTGGTGGAAGGTGCCATGTGGATATATTTTTAAAAATTGGATCATAATTTCATTCCGTTCACTCCACAAGTACACCCTCGGGTGTAAGTTTGGGAAGCACTAATCAAGACCACTCCGTTTTAGGATTTTCCTTTCAGATCTATCCAACAGGAAGTTTCCCACAAACTCACTGTGACAAGTATTATTTTAACAGGTGTTTAATAAAGTTTAACATTCTTGGGTTGCAACTGCAGTAAAAGCCATTAGCCCCTGACACTTCAAAACCCCAATGTCTTTTCCACAAATCAACATTTTAATCTCAAATGCAACGCCTTCAGCATCCTAGTAGCAGCCGAAGTGCTTTGTTGTTGCTAATATGCTCCTTATGGTAAAGAATTACATACTGTAAATCACCCATATGCACAGTCTACCTTCCTTTCATGCCTGTGTTTGTTGAATTTGGCCCGCAGCACCAGTCCGGCATGAATCTAGCAGCCTCATTACGACCAAGCCAAAGCCCATTACTCTGCTCTGCCCACAGGGAATAACACCTTTTTCTTCATTAACCACCAAATAAGAGCTGTTACCCACAGTTTCCATTGCTTTATACTGTACGGCCTGATGCAAAACTCACTACTCACTCGATTGACTCATTTTCAAAAAATGCTCCCATTTAAAAGATTCTGTCCTCAAGCACAATATCATAGTATTAGATGAGATACTTATGTACTTTTAGAAAATGTACTGCCATAAATACAGCTTGTTTTCCCCATTCCTCTATACAGCACTTTTAGCAGTAACACTTGTCCTTAATAATTCTGTTCTGCTTCTGACTGATCCCAAAGCGGTTCGGCTGTTTCGGCCATGCATTCCTCCTTTCTCACCTTGCTTTCACTCAAACACAGTCTTTTCCTTACATGCAGCCAGCCAGATGTTTAGGCTGGAAGTTCTCCACAGAGGAGGTCTCAGTGGTATGCATGGTTGTTATTTATCTAAATTGTATTTTTCTCTTTAACAGCATTTTTTCTTCTTCTTCGTTCTGCTCTCAGGGGTGGTTTACTTTATCCCCAAAGTAGGAGGTGCAGAGAGGAAAGGCTTTGCCAGCCTACCCACAATTCACCAGTGGCTGACGAAGCTGATGAAGTTGAAGTTGACAGCTGCATAAATCACTGGCTCATGGTGCTAATAGGTGGCAGTATAAAATCAAGCACAGACCACCCATGCTGCAGGGCAGAAATAGGAGCATCAAGTCATATCTACCGTGCAGCACTGTACAGCCATCCGAAACACTTAACCCCCCTCTGGCAGCCCGGCCTGTTCCAGTCCAAGGGGCTCTCTTAGCAACACAGGAAAGGCCCGTCTGGCATCCGCAGTGCAGTGATTCATATTTGGCACTTTCATAAAGGTTCCAAGCTGCTGGGGTTTTTCGGGCCTATTGTCGAATGTTTCACTCCTCGATCGCCCTTTCGGAAAAAACCTATAAACATTTCTATGCCAATAACCGAAATAGGAGCCAGTGCTTTTGCTTCTTTCAAATGAAGATCTCGGTACGTCGTACGATAGGTTTTTCTGTTTATCCTGTTCACAGTAAGGACAAAGGGTTGCACGCTCACCATTACTACTTTCTTGTGCATAGTTTATTTGCACATATGAATGGAGAGGTGCTTGAGCTCATTCAGTGGAGCAGCTAAGAGAGGTGTGAAGGTGGCTGTTTGCAGGGCCTCTTCCTTTGTAAAAGGGGAGATAAAAACCAAAAGCAGAGCATGAGGGGGTGGACCCCCATCGCACAAAGCTGTGCATATTGCTCAATAACAAGGCCTGGATCCCTGGGTTTAGCACAACAAAACTCTACCTTGAGTGAAGGGCCCCTGTGCCATCAGATTTGGCCATGCATGTGGAGACTGAATATAGACCCCCTGCCCCCCATGTTTTCTGCAGGTTTTCTAGCACGTCTGAGCTTCTGTTGTGTCCCGTGACTATCACATATGATATGTGCTCCAAGTTTCCCAGGAGTGCAATAATATAATGTTTACATAAAATACAGAATTACACCTACAGTATCTTTTCTAGAAGCAAAACAGTAAAGTTGCAGGCTGGAAAACAACAAAAATGAAAAAGACGCAGAGATTCCCTGTGGGTTCGTACGAGTGACACCTCTCACATACATGTAGTAATTTGATCCACTGTTATTATAGAAATAGCAGTTTTAAGAAATATGTGCATGTCTTCAACAGATACATGTAGAGCTCAAACGATTAGTTGCTCAATCAGTTGGTCAATCGTCAGAACATAAATCGACAACTATTTCGATAACTGATTTATCGTTTGAGTCATTTTTCAAGCAAAAATGGCCAAAATGTGCTTGATTCTCCTCCTGCTAATGTGAGGATTTTCCATTTTTCTGTTATATATCATTTCAAATCGCATTGGTCAAAACAAGACATGTGAACACACCACCTGGGGCTCTGGGACACTGTGTGACAGGCATGTTCCGACCCTTTATAAACCAAACACTTAATTGTTTATTAACAAGAAATGATTGGCAGATTAAAGCGATAAGTAGTTGCTGTTGTAGATACACGTTTCTACTTTGTTTAAAGGGTAACACTAGCATTTTAAAAGAAAAATCTTTTTATTACCATTAACAAATCTCCTGCAGAGACCATAATCGAAAAAGAATTGGTGATAAAAGAAAATCATGCAGCCTCATGCTCTAGCGCCACACTTGGCCCACATTTCTCCACATTCAACTCATTTAGGGATTTTTCCTCAGTTTATTTAGGTGTGAGAAAAGCTCAAGCCTGCCAAACCACACAGCAGGATTAATACAGGGATTTGAATTAAGGGGAAGGACAGACTATTTACACCTGGAATTCACTTCACTTCACCACAGCAACACGCTCAGAGTCTCCGTCTGAAAAGCATCCTCTCCCGCCTGTTGACATGTCTTCTGTCTTGACTGACCGTACACTTCAACCTCTGGCTCTGATGCACTTAAGCTGCTACAGGGTGTCCTTAACTGCCTATAAATGCCTCGAGGTCATCTCTCATTAAACTAGAGTGTGCTACAAAATGACTCCTGGCTGCGTTTGCCCCATGACGATAAAGCCTGAGTGTTTATGGCAACTACCTGTACTCCACCCTCCCCCTCTGCCCAGGTGGGCTGACGTGGGGAAAAATAAATAAATGATGTTGATGTTTGTAACGTTGCAAGGGGATAAGCCCGATCTGTGGTTTATGCTATTGGCTAATGTCAGCAGTGAAGTTGATGAACTTTACAAAAGTACCAGCTGCTGTGAAAAAATGTGCTGTGCTTGAATAATTAATGCAAAGTTCTCTTTTTTTTTAATGGGGAATTTGCAGTTTGGGCGGATTTTATGAATACTGATCTCAGTGGGCTCTTTGTTTCGTTATAAAAAAAGAAATACGTAACCATACAAAGCTTCAATGGTGATCTTGAAATGTAAATGTTGGTCTCAAATTTCAGCCAATACAGTAGGTCAATGTGCAGATGTTCACTAAAAATGTGGTTTTAAAGGTTTAAGGCATTATGGAATAAAATAATATCAGTATTGACGTGAGAGTATGATGGATGTTGGATATTTGAATTACCTGATGTTTCACTGGGGACAGTTTGTGGTGTGTGTGGTGTTAGGAGGGAAAACAGAGTTTCAGTCAGTGGTCAGACAGTTGTTACGGAGGAAAGGCCGAGCCGAGGCCGTCAGGCCGTCCAATGACCACAGCTTACAGCTTACTGGTGGAAAGTGGTTAGTGTGGGCTATTTATTGACCAGTATGTGTCTATGTATTTATGTATTATTTATGTTTTATTTTATGCACATATTCATACAAAGTTGAAGGGACGTTTATATTTATAATTTTTTATCTGATAATGTTTGTTTCCAACTGATCCAGATAATAGACTGTGTGGTGCCAATCAGTGATATTGTATGGTGTCTTTTTTTTTTTATTTTTTTTTTAGGAAAACCTAATACAGATTATAAAAGGTGCCAAATTGAGGGGTAGATTTTTTAAATGTTTACTTCAAGGGATTAAGGTAATCACTCTCTTCCTGGCAGAACCCAGATTGGCTGTAATAAGGTTCAATTGAAATACAGAACTATGGATATTTAATCATAAAAAGGGTGCCTTTTTTGAGTACATTGATGGCAGCAGAGAGCCACACAAGCACACATGTGCTAAAAATCCCAGGTTTTTCTACAGAGGTATTTTATTGGGAAAGGAAGTAGATTTTTGCAAGAATTCCAGGGAAATACTGGGATCTCAGTTCTCAGTAATTCTACCCTAGAGAAGATATTAAGAAATGTAACTTAAAAAAAGTACACAAAACATTATTTGCTGACGGTAAATCAGTTACAGTAGTTCAGTGTCCTGTCTGCACTCGGTTATATTACTGTTGACAGAATCGCACCTGTAACTCTTTGCTTACAGACCCGTCACTGTAACCACATCGCAACACCTGCTTGTATTTACATTTCCACTGTTGGCAAAATATTGAGTTGCTACGTTTAAAATCCAGTTTAGTTTGAGTAATCTTCAGTTTCTAAATGGATGAAATACTGCTAATTGCCCTGCAGTCAACAGGATGTCTCGCTCTAATGCCGCTTTACGTGACGTCCCACCCAAGAGTGACATCATGCCATGGAGAAATGTGACTTCATGCATCACGCAGAGCAGCGACCCTATCAGGCTGCCAATGACTTTGGGCCTGTTTTTTAATGTTGTCATGGGAGAGGTGGCGGCATTCACCAGAGCCAAACAAAAGGCTCTTTTGTCCCTCTGTCCACATCTGTCCAGAATCACCTCCCCTAATTACTAAGGTTAGTTTTTGGAATTGACAGCATAAATATTAAACTGTCAAAGTCTGTCTGTTGGCAACACCTTCCAGCGTGAGTCATTGACTGCCGAGTTCGAAGGAAAACAAGACTCTCTTTCTCCGTGCTGAGCTGCAGGGCTGGTCAGTGAGCACCTTAGCGTTCATTCTTCCTTGTGCCTGTTAAAGTACTCATCTATTATACGTTTTTATATTTCTGCGTTTTTCTTTGCCATTATTTAAACCAGCACAGCTTTAACCACACACCATTAGTGGTTTTTACACCACCCAGGCCAAAATAAATGTACTGTTTTTTTTAATAATCCTACTGTAGTTTCTAGATCTGTTCAAATTCTATTAACCGAACAGCACATTAAAGGAATTTATAGACATTTTGGAAAATAGATTTAAATCATTTTCTTGAGAGTTTTCTTTACCAAAAACAAATAACATAAGCAAAAGAATTTGATACGGATCCCTTACATCAATAAAAAAAAATTGCCTTCTGGTGGACAACATATGTAATGGTGACCCTGTTTCTAAATGACCTTAAACTTAGTTCGTAATGTTTGTACTGCAAACTGTCTTTTTACTTATTTGCCAACACAAACTATACTACTACTAGATACTGATATCTGCAATAAGCCTATATCGACTGATATTTTGGGGCAGCTATTTCCCCATGTTTTCATTCTTTATGCTAAGCTAACCTCTTGGATTGTTTGTATTGAAATGAAAGTGAACTGGCAGCCTTTCAGTAGCGGAAAGATGTCATCTTTGCTGCTGTTTAGGGTGAAACACTCCTTAATCATTTTACAGACAAAGCCTGGGATTGTGGCTGAGAAAATGTTCTGCTGCAAATCTATCACAAATTATCTTTACAAATGTACCTTGAGACGGAGGAATACAGCTGTATTGATGGGCATAAGACCTAAACAAACTACAGTGACAAGGCGGAGAGCTGTGCAAACAGAAGATTACAGGGGAGATGAAAGAAAGATGAAGCCGGTTTAGTCAGTCGTTGCCAGCAGACTGCAGCTTCCTGCTACTGAAACCAATGGAGTGTTTTGAAACCTGAATTTATTGGAATCCAAAACCTGAATTAAACAAAAATGCTGTATTTCCCAATATCAATGAACATACAGCAATTTTTTACTGATTATATACATTATTTTCGCGTTTGTTTTGTTTCTATGTACATTAAGATTATAGTACATCTAGGTACAGAAGTATGTATCATCAGTTTGTTATAAATGTGCCTTTTTTTTTCTTTTTTTTTTTAATGGGGAGGAGTGTCAGGGTTATGCTTGGTCTCTGTCATGATTAACAATGACAAAAAAAGAGCTGAAATGATTAGTTACTTGATTGATTAGTCAAACAAGTCCCCCAAATTAAACCACTAAGTGCATTATTAGTCCACGCCCTCTAAAATGACACAGAGGCATTTTTTAATCAAAACAAAACCATAACTGATCACTGATGAACAATCAAGGTTAGGGCAACGTTTTGGGTTAAAATAACTACTTTGTTAAGGTTAGACAAGCTTCGTCTTCATGGTTACACTAAGAACATGAAGTTAGGGATCAATCAAGTTCATATGTTTGTCCTATGCTTAACTGACCCATCCACCCCCGACCTCGTCCATACACAGACTTTGCTGCTCTGTAACACGTGACCTGACTCGACAGAGGGCTTTGTCACTTGATCATAAACAGATGTCATTTTGGGGCACTTACTGAAACAACAGTCTCGATTAGTCATGTGGTTTCTTTCGTCGTGATGTTGTGATGATGATGAAGGAATCTCTGCTGACACCGGCTTCGTTGCATATCAGGTTTATTACAAGTAGCACAGCATCAAACACCAAAAACAGGCGATGTGAGGATCCCAAGCCAAAAAGAATCCCCCCCTTTACATCACTCTGTCCCTGTTACTTATAGGGCACAGAGTCCACCTCACCCCCTATTGCATCGTCTGAGGTCATCTGAGGTCAAGGTAACGGTCATGTTATTTAGTAACCACACATGTCCTTTACCCTAATGTGTATTGAAGAGGCCCCCTTATATAAGCATGTATCCCATAGAACAACTTCAGTACTTTTCCATGATAAAGAAAATAAACATTGTGCATTGCCAGGTTATACACCACAGTCACATTTGGAAATGTATCTGCAAATATTTTGACAATCGATAAATTTGTCTTACGGCAAAAGCACGAAAAATTCACTGTGACTTCTCAAATGTGAATGTTTATTCATTTCTTCCTTCTTCATCTATAACACAGGTTCCCAATCCCTGGGCCCAACCAAACCGTGCCTCAGGACCATTTTTACTGGGCAAAAAAAAGCTGAATAAGAACTCTAAGGCTATTATAGGCGATTTTGCATTAACAAATTTGAATTTTTTATCACCACTCTCTGTCACGTCCCCACAACAACATACTGATTTATTGGTTGTACAAAACAAGCAATTTAAAGATGCCATCTTGGGCTCAGGGAAACTGTGATGGGCATTAATCAAGAAAATAAATGTCAAATTAATCAATAAGAAAAATATCTAATAGTTGTATACAAATAGAACATTTTGACTTTTAAAAAATTAATTTAACAATGAAATGTGTGAATAATGAGCAAATACAAGAAAGCTTTTTGTGACACTTGGACAGTACTCTACATTGTGCTTGTGTGTACGTGTGTGCTTGCTCTTCCCATGACTCAGAGGCATGAAAGGACACATAGTGGGCTCTCCTGATAGCTCCTCCTCTTTAGTGAGGCAACAAAAGTACCCATCGTGTTGTTTGGTTAGTTTCGCTGTAACCCCAAAATCCACCACTCCATCACACAGCAGCCAAACACAAACGAACAAACGCTGTCAGGCAGAGTCGGTTGCTAAACAACCAAGGTAGGCATCCTTGGAGATTAGGGGTGCTGCCCTCGGTCTTTAGGACCCCTAGCTGTGCCGTGGGCTGGCCATGTCCTGCCTGCAGAGAAGTGTGACAGAGGGACCTGACAGCTCTGCTGCCTTGCCCAAGGACACGCTGTCACTGAGGCATAATAAGAGCGGACTGAGTGGTCCCCAGCCGTCAACAACACCACGGCCCCCGCTGGACGATTAGAAAGAGCTTCCCAACAAAGAGACGGCCAACAAAAGGCCCATGTTAAATTAGGCATTTAATTCAACACTCGGTCACAAGGGCAAAGTAATCAGAGGGGAAATCGTAAAAACATTAAAAGGACAAGGAGAGACAGAGTGTCAGATAAGCCCACAGAAATGACTTTTGGTTATGTGAAGAAATACTGAACACAATCTACAGAGCAAAACAACATTGAAGGATTAAAAACTATCCTTGGAGCTCGCTTAAAAAAAAAAAAATTGTGCAACAGTGAAAAAAGGACAGAAAAAAAATACTGTAACCATAAAATCGGATTTAAACTCCAAGCTACACACACGGCTATGAGGAAAAGGAGAGTTGCATTTGTCACGCATCTCAGGCTTGAAATTATTCTCAGCACATCAGATAGTGAAGCAGGATTTTAAGTTTATAGATTTGTGTCCTATCACCTATGGCCCATACATGTATTACCAGTGTTGTCAGAATACTGTTACAACCACGGTTTTTAAAAAAAAAACAGAGCAGGCCAAATCTTTTTCTTTTTTAAAGTGAAATTAAAACCTGAGTCAGTGGGATAGAAGCTGCTCTGAGTGAATCAGTATGTACCTGGTAACCTGTTGAAACTTGTAATCTTCTGAAGTGTGTCACATTTCACAGTGACACACTCCTCAGGATGTCAGCACTGGTCTGTATGTGCCTCAGTGTCAGGCCTTAGAGTTGAGAGCCTAGTGGCCTTCGGCAATAAAAACATGATATACGGCACAAGTGTAAAAAAAAAATGACATCAATGAAGTCATCTGGCATGCACCCGTTTCCTCAAATCACAGCCTTACAGTGCTCGTTTTGAAAACTCTGAATTTGCAGTTGTTGTTATTTTATGATTTAATTACAAGTGTAAAGCTCTGAGGTATTGCAGGGGGTTAAAGGGGAGCTGCTCTCTCAGCGCTTGTCGAGCACAGGATAATTATAGGGAGGGAAAACCTCGTCGGAGTCACAGGAATTCACTCTGATTTATTCAAGAGTGAAAGGATTCCTTGTAAGCCTTAAATAAATTTTAATTGCAGTAAGCTGTCTAACACAAGAGACCCCCACCCCTCCCCCTGAACCCTGGTGAGTTGGGAACTTTGATTAGATTACAAAAAAAGAGGATTAAAGTGGGCATTAAGGTGCCCATACTCACAAAATACTTTTTTTTTTGTACTTGAGGAGTTTTGCCCCAATGCAAAGCACACACCAGTTTACATAAAGTCATACACCTTCACCGCAGCACAGTAGCGTACTTACACAACAACCTGTATACTCGTCAAAAAAACAACTAATGTCATATTTCACCAAATATTTTAAAACGGATATGCAAACCTGGTTTTATTGACAAACCCGAAAATAATGAGTGTGAATTTGTAAGTGTTTGAACACTAAAGTAAATTGGCGAAACGTAATTGACGCACTTTGGAATGCGTGTTTCCGATATCCTTTGGCAAAACAGCCTCCTGCCCTCATGTCTCACTTGTCAAGTCATGTTGTGGTATTTATTGGTTTGATTCTACAGATCTGCTCCTGTATTTTATCCTCTTTAAACACCTTGTGCTTGTCTGTATGTGCATTGCTGGTTTCATGCATGAATGCGCCTTTGTCATTTTCTTGTCCTTACTCCCTGCTGCTCCCTTGTATTTTCACTATAATATCCTGTTATATATTTGATAGATATGAATGATAATGCATGTAGTGAAAGAAGTGTCATTTCTGACGTTTCTGACAAATGATGAGGTCTCTATTTTTGGCCAATAAGTAACAAACATAGAACCTCGTTTTTGACAATAATTGGAGTTTCTGTCAGGCCAAACAATGTCACACTAACCATGAGAATAATGCACAATTTACCAGAGATTGGTCCCCAGAGATATTGTGTGTGAGACATGGATTGGCAAAGTGTGTGCCCCATCTCCCTTTGGACCAATCAAAGTCATTTTAATAGAAAAGGGTAAAGTTGTATGGCTCCATTAAAAAAAAAACTGTTTTATTAATGAAAATGCCCAAAAATTAGATACATTACATCTGAAGCATGAAGTCTGAGAGTCTGTTTTAGAAAATGGCAGAATGAAAGCATGATGAAAGATTTTCAGTTTCTTCAAAATCTGATCAGTGGCAATCATACAAATTGACGGACTGAGGCAGTGTCCCCTGTTTTCATCATGGGGTTAAGTCAAAAGCCCTCTCTGGACGTCCCTGCCTCTCTGCATGTGTGTGCCCTGAGAAAATGGGCCAGTAAAAGTTTTAAATGAGCACTAGACAGGTGTCAGCAGTCTGTTAGGAAAGACAAATCTGTCCACGCCATTCAATACTTTCCCTGCAAAGTACAGAAGGAAACGGTCTGGGCGGACAGGGAGGAAGATAGAGATGGATGGACAGAGAGAGAGACAGAGAGAGAGCGAGAGAGAGAGAGAGAGAGAGAGAGGGATAGAGAGAGAGAGAGAGAG
>CALSCE010000020.1:907961-925978 GCA_943593645.1 Bovichtus variegatus | reverse complement strand
GAGAGAGAGAGAGAGAGAGGGATAGAGAGAGAGAGAGAGAGAGAGAGAGGAGGGAGAGGGAGGGAGACAGAGGGAGAAAGGGAGAGAGAGAGGGAGAGATAGAGGAGGGAGAGAGGGTTAGGGAGAGAGAGAGAGAGAGAGAGAAAGAAAGAAAGAAAGAAAGAAAGAGGTACACGTTGAAGGGAAATCTCTTGTTTATTCTCTCTTTCCTAGTCTCTGTCTGCTTTAGGGACAGTTTGGGGATCTGCTATTGAGAAAGTTAAATCTTAATGTAATCAATGTTACTGCTATTAATATAATAATATTAATGTAAAAGGATTGTTTTAGTGTTTTATAGCTACAAAGATATGTTTGGCTTGAAATAACTTGCAGTAACAAGCGCATGCACCACAAATAATATCAAGACTATGAGTTGGGCACAGCAGATGAATGACATAAGGGGTGGAGAGTTAAAAACGTTACGTCTTAAAGAATCGCCCTTTCTTCTGGTTCGACCACAGATTCAAGACCCCTGCACAAGTTGAAGCCTGCTGCTTGGTGCTCAGGCCCCGAGGAGTGAAAAGGGCCGATAATTGAGCTGGAAGGAATGGAGGGAGGGAGTCACGTTCCCGCAATGAGTCCAAAACAAAACTCCTGCTAATTCTCCTCATTTTTCAAACATTTCCTGCTGACATTTAGGGATTGAAACCAAGAGAGTTTAGGGGAACCTCGCCCAAATCTTAAGCATAGTCATTCAGTTTGAAATCATAGTATGTCTATTGAAATCAATGAGTGATGTGGATTAACAAAGTGATCTGACTTACAAAGATGTCGTTTCATCAAAGTGGACTTTTTCTATAGACAACAGCTGGGAAAAATGTATAATAACCTTTTTAGCCTTAGCTGAGGCAAGTCGTGATATAGCTCTCTTAGCCATTTATAGTTTCACATGTGAATAAAAAAATTGACACACTGGTGGTTTTTGGGAGCTGGTGTTAAAGTGAAGTCCAAAACATCAAAGTATTCCAGCATGGACAAAACAGTCTTTTGGTCATTTTATCAGAATAAGTGAAAGGTCATTAGTCAAACAGCCATGTGGGATTCAACTTTTACAACCATTTCCTCGTTGTATGATAGACAAGGCATTCAATTTAGAGAGGAAAACTCAAATTTAAACTGTGACCTTTGCTGGTCAAGGTGGGATGATCTTAGTGGCGATAGGCCTTGAGGCTGCGGTGGTGTTGGCTAATCGATCTGAGGCGGTCGAAGGTCTTAAGCGGCTTCTTGTGGTCTTCAGCGGCTCTGAGGGCTCAGCAGTTTCTCTCAACAGTCAGATCATTCTGCAGCAGCAGCTCCGTCCTGCAGGGTCACAACCTGCACTGGACAGGAAACACCCTGCAGGCTCTTTAGTCACTCAGTGTTTTCTGCATCTGAATGAACTCCCTGGATCTCTCCCTGGATCGCTTTCTTCATTTCCCCCTTTATCTCTTTCATGTGGATTTACATCATAAATGCTGATTTGCACGGCACATCCATTTCTGCATGACTTAACATGATACTGACCTTTAGTAAACATTTTGCAACAGTTTGCTGTATAAATAGAAAATCGTACTTACTGACTTCTATACTGATACTAATTCTATCTGAAATATTATGCAGTAAGTCAGAAAACACAGAATGGTGTGCATAAAATGTCAGAACATATTGAAGTATGCACAATTTTCCAAGGCCCAAGGTGACATATTCAAATTGCATTTGTTTTCTAACTAACAATCCAAAACCCAAAGACACAAAATCTATGAGGCAAAAATATAAAAATTCAGCAAATGTCTGTGATTTGTCATCGTCAAATTTAAAAAATAGTTGTTGATTATTTTTCTTTCAATTAAGTAATGAATGAATCTACTAATAGATTCCTCATATATTTGATATTATAGGTTGTTAAAGTTACGTTTTTAAATCCACAGATTAAAATTTCTTGCGTTAGTGAATTTGATCAGTAATTAGCATGATGAGTAAAACAAACTATTCCAAGATCCAAATTGGCTTTAATTGAAATGTTTTTAAAATGTGTGTTAGAGTCAATCACACAAAAATAAATGTCTTTTAAAAAACGTTGACAAGGTATCACTATTGGTCATAAAAAATAACCACATTCAAGTATTCAAGTGCTATTTAATCACACAAACTCCTGTTAGGAACTATTAGTCTATATTGGTGAGATTTTAACTTGGCTGAATATCCCTGTGCAAAGAAAAGGTTAAGTTTGGCAGAAGTTTGGGTTCAGATTGTGCAGCACAGATGCTCAAAGACGCGGCAGCAGAAGAAAAGAGGAAACCAAGAGGAAAAGCAAACCACAGGCGTCACTGCTAAAGCCTTAACCTGCCTCTGGCTTGATCCCCTCCACAAAGGAGACCTTTGATGGGCTGATGCGCCAGCTTGTAATGAATATCACCGACAACATCTTCACACCTCCTCCTGCGCACCGCTGAAATGACACAATGACTATGTCAACAGATGCTCTGTTGTATAAAGGAAAGCCTGAAAGAAGTGTGTCGTTCTTCATGTAGATGGTACTTGCATGAGCACTCTTACATAAACAAATAAACTCCCTGAAAATGAGACGCCATATGTTCTTGTGAAAAAACGTATACACTTAGGACTTTTACAGGAGCGTTTCACTCCTACAAGTCTCTATGTGTGCTCCCCTGAACCCCAAAAGCATTTTAAAAGAGTAATAGTTCAGTTTTACTGTTGATGCCGTCTGCCGTGCTGCCGGCCTCTCTTTATAGCTGTAATTGCAGATGTTGGATTAATTCACCACACTTTGTACTTAGATGCATTCATCCTCCTCTCGCTTCCTTCTCTGCTCACGTGAGGCTTCTTAATGGCCGTGGTATTTTGCAACCATTGGCACGAGTGCTGCTCCTCATTATCTCAGGCAGCTGTTCCTGCAGGGATAACCTCAGAGCTCGCTGACTTGTCAGAGAGGGCAGCTCTTGAGATCTTCATTGACACTGAGCATGTGCAGATAACAGCCAGGTCACCCTCCTCCACCAACACTTGTGGCTCTTATGGGGCCTTTGCAGTGCTCATATGCTCACTGTGGACGTTTTCTTTTTGTCATTTCTATAAGCTGCTGTCCTGCTTTTGGCTTTTCTAGATATGGAATTTTTTGCCGTTAGAATTAAACTTCTGTGTTTCAAAATTCAGCAAAAGCAATACTTGTAAAAGGATGTTTGTTTGAGTTGTTGAAAATGTATTAAAAGAAGCACTGGCGTATTTCTTGGTGGCTACGCTGGGTAAAAATGTCAGTATTAGGGCTGCAACTCAAATTTTCATTATCGATTAATCAGCCAATAATTTTTTTTTTATTAATGGATTAATTGTTTGCTATATGAAATATATATATAATAGTGAAAAATGTTCATCCCAGTTACACAAAGTCTTTTAAGTCTTTAAATGTCTTGTTTTGTCAGTCCAAAACCCAATAATATTCTGTTTAATATGATATAAAACAGCAAAAAACTCCTGGAAATCTCCACATTTGAGGAGGCTAAAAACTGTATTTTTTGCCATTTTTGCATAAAAAATTACATTAATGATGAATCAATAATCAAAGTATTTGCAGATTATTTTTCTGACGATCGACTTATTGATTAGTAGACTAACCGTCGCGGGGCTAGCCAGTATACTTCAAACAAAGTGCTTGATGGTCTCACAGCGACCAATACCCTCTCCCCATTCTCCTTTTCGATATCGACAGTGTGCGCTGGTATCCAACTCGCTACTCTTTCTACACGGTTGCATGAACTAGATCATGTCAAGCTAACACGTCCTTTAGCTGCGTACAATGCGATTACAAAGTGCTGGATTCAAATCAATTTTGGTCCCTCACATTTTTCCTTCTCAAACAAACCAAAAACACTATGAATGCACATCTTATTCTCATGTCTTGTCTTTTTCTCTGGTTGGATCAGAAGGACCTTAGGCTATCTCTGTTTTTAACAAAAGAAACTTGTTCCGTGAGAGGCACAATTAAAGAGTGGGAGGCAGGAAGATTACACACAGGCTTTATAGGCACCTCCAAATGACTCAAGAGCAGACTATTCACCAGCTGGTAAAATTATCCACCATTGTCACGAAACATTCAAAGCCCAATCTTTCCCCTGTTATGCATTCACCACTCCCTCTTCCCACTTGGTTACCCCTGCGGGGGTTATAGAAAGTCGAGAGGAGATTGAAAATAGTTCTGACATTCGGGCAAAGTGAAAAAAGCATTCAGTCTGGCTGCTGTCAGAATAGATGAAGCCACAACAGTCTTTAAAAGTCAGGAACATCAAGCACAAAGCAAGTAGATTAGTGCGAAGGAATTGTGTAATAACTTTAACACATGACATCTTACTGCTTTCCATCACATAGGCAACTTCAAAGGGGGAAATATGGTATTTATTGATGAGCCCATAATTCAGTTCTCCTCTAAAGGAGGTCAGATTTCATTGGACAGGGCAGGGAAAATAGAAACCAGATGATACGAGGCCTAGGTTGCCGGGTCGAATCCTGACGCATCTCTATGCCCCATGCTGGATCATGGGACATAGAGAAAAGAAAACAACCTGTAGACCAGTTGTTACCAAACTTTCTCGTTTGACGTACCGCCACATCCCTATCACATGAGCTCAAGGAAACCTTCATCAACAACACCTGTCATGACCGAGTGTGTTCATGTCAAGAGATTTAAAAGTGGATTACAAGTAATACCACGTAAAAATGGATGGAATGATCATTTTTCTTCATACAGTTGTCAATGTTCAGGCTGCTTTTGTCAAGTTTGCATTTCTACTTTGCGGTATCTATCGTGTTCATCTATTACTTTTACCTAACCATTTTATCCAACCATTTAAACCATGTATCCATTACTTTTAGTTAACGACGTCAATGCTCACTTGCTAACTAGTATTCATGCACTTTCAATTGCAAAAATTGTCTTAAAAGGATATAATTTGCACTGTGATGTGTGTACTGTACTGCGCAGTCAGTGGACAGAGCTGACTGATTATTGTGACAGTAAATGTACTAAAGATCAGCATCACACTAATCTTTCCAAGTACCCCCTGGCGACTGCAGAATTACCCCCTGTGGTTCAACCTCTGTTTGGGAATTGCTGCACTAGGCAGTGTTTATTAAAATCTTCTCTTCTAGTCTAACACATTCAAACTAGCAGCTCAAGCTTGGATTCAAATCTATTTCTCTGGCATTGCAAGAAACATAACAAGGCAATGTAGTGTGATTATTTTTATCATTGCTCGTACAATCCAGGCAACAGATGTTCTTAGTTCTGTAGTGCAGTGCATGTATTGTGTCCCCCCTGCACAGTTATTACATTTCTTACTCAAAACACACAGCCTCCAACACATGACATGCAACACGTGACTGCAGAGAGGAGGGCAACAGGCTTGTGTGAGCCATCCGTCCCATTTTACTCTGCAAACGCCAAAGGGATTTCCACAAAGCAAACACTGGTTAGCCTTGCTATTTAGTGTGGAGAGCCACCGCAGCCAACAAGTTCACTTCCAGAAAATAGCTCAGTCTGTTCCTGATAGGGCACCAGTGTGTGTGTGTGTGTGTGTGTGTGTGTGTGTAATCCTTATGATTCTGCATTGGCCCAGATAGCTGAAGCGATGAATGATTCGCTGGCAGAGATCCAAACTGGATGTGGTTTGACTCTTTGCTGTGGATTTCTCCCAAAGGGGGGGATGGTGGTTTGACTATCAATTACAGTGGCTGGAGCCCTGCAATCTGAGATCCTCTGTGATTCATCCATGCTATGCCTGCACGCTTGACTACGATGCATGCTGTCTTTCAATAATCACAATACAGACGGAAAAAAAAAAAAAAAACTTCCCGTCTGTTGTTGTCATTTCGTTGCCTGCTGAGAGTTGTTTCAAATCGTTAATGACATCTGTGATCAGCTGCAACATTTTAAGAATGACAGACATCAGGAAATCACAATGTAAATTAAAGCAAGGCCAGATTCTTACACACTGTAAAAGTTATATTTGCTCTGTAACTGTTTAAATGCAGCTGTTTGTAATGTACTTTGCATTTCTGAGCAGTCTGGTTTTGTACTTGTACTTATCCCGCAGATAAGATGACGTGATGTCATGCGCACATATTTCAAATGCCGTTTAATCGTTTTTCAGCAACCTAAAACATCTGCATTAAGCGTTTGTTTTATCCTTCAGAACTAAGCAGAAGGGGCTTTTGTATAGACTCACTCATTTGCAGTGATGCTCAACAAACACACAATAAGAAAATCATTGTTAAGTAGAGACACCAATTTTCCACTAACTGTAGCCCGAGGAGGCCCAAATACTATACAGCCACAGCACATACTGCAATGTGAGTGATGCACAGTCATAGAGAGGCCCCAATGTTCACAAACTCAATCTGTATCCTTGCTTTGCTCGAAAGCATCAAATCTACCTCCACTTCTTGTGAAGTGGGCGCAGAAACAATCATCACCGAGGTCTCAGCTGTGGCACACAGTACATTACTTCATTGCTAAAGGCCTATTAAAAGACAGCAAAAGCTTCAGAAACAATCATAATCTGACAACTCATTTGTAAACAATAGGCTGCCGAGCTGTTAACCTTACAAACAGTGCTTGTAGATTTGTACTGAACTGAACACAACAGCTTGAACCAGCATCGGACTGAACGTCGGGCAGCAGGAACAGGAATCAACGCTGAACGTCGGGCCGTATTGCTTCCTATCAGCTTAACCTCGACATATGATTGAAGATATTTTGTTAATATTGTTATGCAATAAAAAAATGTTGGAAGAAATTATCAATGGAGATACCTCCAAAAAAATTAAAAAATAAAAAAGTTTACTGTATGTGTGCCAGTTTTCTTCAATTTACAGTCTTTCATTGAAAAAACAATGCTTTCACCAACTACTACACAACACAATTTCAAGATAGGAGACAACAAATACCTAAAACAAATGACAATTATCATATAGTGAAAATGAATTTCTACTTTTTTAATTGTTTGTATATCAAAAAAATGTGTGTGATTTCCTTTTAATTGTGATGATGTGAAATCCTTTAGCCACGTAGCTGGGTATCTTTCATGCAGGCAGCCACATTTGCATCGCTCATTAGAGAGCAGGGAGTGAGTAACCCCCAAAGAAATGTCAGTATCTGCTCTGTGAAACAGTCATTCATGAGACATTCTTTGATTCCTCATTGGACAAATTGATATGCAGCGAATAAAAGAAAGTCTTACATGCACACATTAGACAGAGCTTCCCGTTAGTGTACGGGCCTCTTATTGTGCAGCTCAGCCATCTGTCTCTCAGCAGTAGGTCCTTGTTACCTGTTGTACTCTTTCTTAGCCTGCTCATTCACCAATCCAATCTCTGTGCCAGCAGTGCTTTTCACCATCTCGTTCAGTAAAGAGTTCTCAAAGAAAATTTCTCACAGAAAGAGGGATCCAAGTGTCTTGGACTTTTCTAGTTTTTGTCAAAAAACTAGAAAAGAGGAGCCTTTCTGTGCTGCTGGTTTAAAGTATTAGTTATTAAAACGTACAAACTTTCTGATTCTTGAGGATTATTTGATCTGTATAAAGTTAAATAAATGGAGAAACTGAATTTTCGAAACCCTCTAACATTTCAAATGTAAGCCACATCACTGTAAGAGCCTTTGGCAATGGGCGAGGTGGATATTGAGAGTGATGGGGGACAGATGCCTCTCCTTAGAGCATGGGAGTGGGTTTGCCCGTGGCCCCCGCTCACATGAGATGCTAAGTTTACGTTGCACCAGTTTGCAACAGTCTTAGAAGTCAGTTGGATGTCCAGACTCGTACCATATGGAGTTAGTTAGAAGCAGAACAGCGAGCCTCGGGCCCTTTCTGTCTCCGTACGGGACCAGCAATGAGCGGTCGCCTCAGTGAGACATTTTCCAATCGCTGCAGGCAGCATAAAGCTTCAAAGATTACAGACAAAGTTTATGTTTCTTGGACGTGAGAACAAAAAGCTGGCATCTAATAATGATGAAAGGATTCCTGAGAAAGTGCTTTACCTACAAAAGCATTAAAGTGCGAATAAAAGTTAAAATGTAGGTTTAATTTGGTGGCTTTTTTGTCATTTCTAAGCATGTTGTTTGTATTATGTTTAAAGTATGGACATTCATATGGACAAAACTGCTTATATACACACACAGCCTGTGTTTTCTGTGGCTTTTGGTCAAATTCTTAATCCTTAAACAACATTTTTCTTTAAAGCTGTTTTCCATTTCCATAAATCCAATAAACATCTTTCTAAAATACTGAGCAGCAGTTCATGTGTGACGTTCGTTCTAATGACCCTTAGTTAACTTTGCACCTAATGCGGTCATTATCATTGAATAACAGGAAGTTAATTTTCCTGTTCCTAAACTACCCAACCTTTTCTGACCAATGACCTCTCAGAATAAGGGGTCAGGGACAATTATAAGCGAGCTGCTAATAGTGCTTCAGTGAGTCCAGATGTTGTTGGCCTCCATCAGTTAAACTCACTGCACAGAGTAAATGACCACAACAAACTGTAACAGAGTCAGTCTGTGAACACAGAGAAAAACATCGTCTGGCTGAACGTCAGAATGTGCTTTGTGTACTGCTTTTAAATAAACTGTACAATGCAATGTTGCTTTTGTGGCTTTGAATTGCACTAGATTTTATTAAATCATTGTTTTGGAAAGTTTGCTTTGGTGAGTATTTTCTCATTTCAACATTTAAGCCCAGTTACCACTTAAAAGTGACCATTTTGTTTGGATTATTTAAAGTCCATCTTCATAAAATACTCACATATAATATGTAAATGTAAAAAAATGTTTTGGTCTCTAATCATTTTGAATG
This sequence comes from Bovichtus variegatus, assembly GCA_943593645.1. Taxonomy (NCBI): domain Eukaryota; kingdom Metazoa; phylum Chordata; class Actinopteri; order Perciformes; family Bovichtidae; genus Bovichtus; species Bovichtus variegatus. The sequence goes on along the minus strand of CALSCE010000020.1, from coordinate 917,099 downwards.
CATCTTTTCATAGAACGTGTACTTTCTTTCTAACATGAATAGAGATGGATTAATGTTCAGAATATAGAAATTATTACAGAAACCAGTAACACTCTTATAACAGTCTATTATTCATTCTCCTTTTAGCTTTCTTTTTGGTCTTCACCAACTCCAGAGACAAATATCTGACTGTTAAGCTACTAAATGCTCCACTATGTTCAACACCTCGCTAACTTTGTCTGTATACAGTTCGGTACAGGGCAGGTAGTTTACAGTGATTTTCATTGAAAACATCTGGCTGTTGTGGCTGGAAACAGGTTGAGAATGGAAAGTGAACCCAAAAAAACACAAAGTCCTGTGGCGTCTAATATAAAAGTCTTGATCAGTGCAGCTTTACATATGCCAAACGAGTATTGTATTAAAACAGATTTGAAAAATGATGGACCTGTCCTTTAAAAAGAACCAGCTCTGCCACCCATGTTCAAAAGTTAGTTCTTCCTATAGTACTATTTCCATGTACAGGGTGGGATGTTGTTGTGGGTTGTTGGGTGTACGAGCTTGGAGGGAGTATACTTCATTCTGTCAAAACACCTTCTTTCCAGCTTAACAGGAAGAGAAATGAGAACATGGCTCAGTTTGTCTTGGTCCTGTCTGAACAAACGGTACATATTCAAGTTTGTATATTTTAACATTAAAAAGGCGACACTGCTCCAGACACATTAATTCTGGGCTGTACAGTTGACAGTTTTGGAATGGCACATTGAGACACATTTCACATTGACGCAGTAAGTTGTGTAATGTCTCTGCAGGGTGTCTGGATATAGTCAAGACACAAGCAAGATGTACTCTGCTTATAAATTCCCTCATCGCATAATCTACAAATCTCCAGTGGTTAAATCTAAAACTAAAAACACTCATTGTATGCTTGCCATGCAAGAGACTTGTTTCTTGCTACAGAGCTGCTTCTAGGGTTTTGGGTTTTAGAGGGTAGTCCATGAACAATTTATGTGCTCTTTCGTTTGTTTACTGTGGTTTGCCGGCCATAAAAATAAAAATCAGCTGAAGGAATCTCTCTTGCTTGTGTTCCCTCTCCCAGTTTTTCTCTCACTCTCTCTCTCGCACACTCTCTTGGCTGACTGTCAAACCCTCGGAGCCATTTGGACTGTCACACCCACCCTTGGCCAGAGCTGAAATTAATTGCTGACTAAAAAAGCGCCTAGCAACTCCCTCGCTGTGCAGCAAAAACACATCAACAGGTTGTCACTTGTGATATCAGGCGAGTTACCTCCACTGAATTATAAGAGCTGACACTAGTAAATGATACACCACCAGAGGAATTTACATGACATCACTGAGTAAGCCAGAGGTGCAGCATCGACAACAATAAGAGATAATATACAGTGTACGCGATGAGACTACCGATTAGTGATACTGCATTACAGTGATAATCCACATGATTATCATTTCCTTTCAGCTTTGGCAACATGTCTGGAGTAAATGCTACATTCACAGAAGTTATCATAATTTGACTTGTAAATACTGTTCATGTCAACATCCAAGAGGTAAGTACAGCTAAGAATTTATTTTTCCCCAATAAAAATACAGAAATAACGTGCAAACAAAACTTCAATTTTTTCAAATCTTTGTCCATACAGCTCACTGCTCAGAGATAGAGAGATGGATAGATGGACAGATAGATGGATAGATGGATAGATGGATAGATGGACAGATAGATGGATAGATGGACAGATAGATGGATAGATGGACAGGATTTTTTTTCAAGACTTTTAAAGCATTTAGTGTAAGAAAGTCACTCAGCATTGACAGCCTCATCAACATGCCATGTCCCCTGCAGTCTGCTGAGTGCACAGGAATGCTCACAGTAGGAAATTGAACACAAGTCGGCGCAGCGGAAATTAAAATAATGAAGTCAAGAGTTCTGAGGCCCAGATTCAAAACCTGAAGGAGTTTGGTCTGAGACTTTTTTATTAACCTGCATCTTTGGTCGGAGGAACGCTTATGAAGTGCAGCTGGCAAACAGTCCCCGAGGCAAAACAGGTTTTAAATGGACCACGACAACCCTCTGAGTTACAGTTTTGTTTTTTGACCACATTTTGGTTTCTCAACACGCTGTTTTCTTTACCATACAGTATATGTGGCCAATCGCTCTGCTTTTTGCATGACTACAATGTTAGTTTTGATGGTGTCGGTCTGGACAATGTGTGATACGTTGCTAAACGCAGAAAACACCTCCCTGATATAAACACCACAGGAGAGTTTAGCTCTATAAATGCTGAAAGCAGAAATTCCTTCAGTGATTTTGTGCCTCTAAGTTTCCCTCAGAAGACAGCATGCATGTCATGACAGTCTTTCCTTATCTTTCCATCTCTTGTTGCTGCTATCTTCTACTTCTGGCAAAGAATGTCTGCTGCTGTGTCAGGGTGTGCAGGCGGAGGCTGCATGAGCAAGCAAACAAGCAGAAAAATGAGCCAACATGAAACGAGAGATGGTTTCTAACCGCCTCAGGTCTCAGATTGTTTGGGGGTTCGCAAATGAAAAGTCAGCAAATTTCATATACGGTTTTGTTATCAGATATATGACTGGGGGGTTACTGTTCTGTGCAGCAAAACATTTCCATACAAGATCTGAATTCCATATCAGAACATGACTTAATTCTTGATCCTGTTACTCACCTAATACTTGTTTTACATCGCTAGCGTCAATCTAAAGTAGCTGGCTCTCTGACAGACCCGAGTGTTGAACGTGGTTTTCCCTGCTCAGAGTCTAGTCTGCACACGCTCAGAAACACCAGCCTCACTGGTGTCACACGACTTGCTTTCTGATCTCTCTCATCATTTTATTGAATGACTGAAGACCTATGTGGACAAAGCAGAGCTTTGCTTTTTGCTATACTATCAATTGGCTAGTTTTTGGGGTGTTTTAAAGTTTGTTCAAAGTCTCAAGACTTGTTTCAGCAATTCTTAAATCCTAGAGAGTCAAGTCACAAGTGTCCATATCTCATGGTTTTACTTTAACTGAGACCAAGCCTTTTAAAAAGCTAATAATTAAATATTCAAGGTGTTTGCCTTATGTTGCTTTATTTATTTTGTATGATTCAATCTTTGAATGTCTTTCAGTTTCAAATAAAGACTCACTGCAGTCAATGTCCAAGTCATGTTTCAAGTTTTTGTGACATAAGTCTGACTTGAGTCCCAAGTGGACAGCTTTTGTGGTATTAAACTAAAAGTCACATAGATAAACTTCAAACAAGTTAAAAATAATTACAGTCACATACAACCATATGGATTGAAAAAGGTTTTACATGTAACACCAGCTTGCTATTCACATTTAATTGTGAATTTACTTGACTCACACCCTTTACTTTTTCTCCCCAGCTGCCATGATTCAGACATTATTTCCTGGACAGCTAATTGTAACAAAGTGCAAGGACTGAACTGATGTCAAATATCTAAACAAGTGCATGTCTTACAGGGATGGCATCTGGACCCTTAGGCCTTAGTTGACCCATCGCTGCTCTAATTGTGTATTCATTAAAATTGTTTAGTAGCTTGAAGGCCTGAATGTAGCTCTGATAGTTCAGGGTAGAAACCAGGGAGAAGGACTATGCTCTAGGGTATGATCGGGAAAGACTTTATCTATAGCTCCATTCACAGGGAAATATTTCTGTTCATTTGGCGGAGGACTGCTCTCTCAGTGGGCTGAGCCAGAAGATAAGAGAGATGACTAAGGGCAGGAGACAAGCTAATGGGAGGGAGATTTCCCATGGCTGGCCAAACCACTAGCAGCTGGCCATCTGCAAAAACACTACAAAGCACAAAAACACCATATTCCCAACAAGCTTAGGCCATCATCAGGATCAGATTCACAATTTTTACTTTTTGTATTGTTTTGAAAGTATGGCTTTGGGCTGCATAGAACAGCATATAGTATTATTTGTCACAACATTTCTCTTGTGGTTTGAGTTAAAATTACAGGCTTAGCCAGGACTCTTCAGTCTTCTCTGTCTTTATATGGAAAAGATGGAGTCAAATTATTTCCTTCCACAATAATACTTCACTGCTCACAGTTTTTAGTTTGAACCGATTTTACGTGGAAAATATGCATATTTTACCAGAAGCCTAGTTATTATCATGTCCCTCATGCATCAAAATGTTTCCTGCTGCAACTACATGCTGATCACTGTAGTTTACAATAAACAAGGTCCTCGACGTGCACATATGAGAAAACGCTTCTGGTAATATAAAATGAGAAAAAATGGGGAGAAAATTCAAATAAGCTGCTGATTTAGGCTCAGATCTTTAAAAAAGGAAATATAGGAAACAATAACTGAAACGCTCAAAATAAGCAATGGCCAAATTAATTTATTAAAATGACAACGATAAATAATGAGCTCCTCAAATTAACTGTGTAGATACACATTACAACCTATATGGACTTTGACAGAACTGCACACTGCAGAGTTTTGCTGCCTGTTAGCGTTTTTTTAAACCGTAATAATAATAATAATCATTGTAGCTTGTGTGATGTACAGTAAAAGGAAAATGTCTTTCCAATGAATAAAATAATACTTTATTTGATTTATGTAGCATGTAGTATAATGTAACCGCAGGTGACTTTCTAACTGAAGAGAGAGCAACGCAAGAAAAGATCTGGCCTGATTACTTCCTAATCGTGAATTTGTAATTAGCTTGTTCTCCCAAAGCGTGCTATAGTTACACATCAAAGGCCTCCAAAAAATCTAAACACGCAATTAGAACTAAAATACTGATAAAAGTGAGATTTAGTGTGGAAAAAAAAATCTGACACACACACACACACACACACACACACACACACACACGGGAAGCCTGTGGTCTGCGAGAGCAAAAATGTCCATAAACACGAGTGTGAGTTTGCCTTGGCTAAAGCATGTACTGTGTGTCTCTTCAGTGGGTGTGTAAATCTTTTCTGCCTGGTGTGCTGTGAATCTGTGTGTAGCCTTAAGCAGCGCTCCATGCCAACATGTTTTTTTTTTTCCCCCTCCGACGACTTTGCGGTGCACAATCGTTTCGATGTTTCCCGTCTCTGTCCGTGGAGAGGCCCCGGGCCAACACAGAGATGGAATATAGAGTCATGCGCCAGTAAGACTAACGGCCCGACTACTTCCTGTGGCGCGGCACAGAGCGATGGGATTGGCCTCCACTCCACTCTCCAGTATGAGAATCTTTCTGTGTTGCATCAGGCTGCACTTGAGCAGATTGGTGCAGATCTGTCCTGTTTCCACTTAAATCTGCTTTTTTCTCTGTACAGTTTTACTTCTTCCCTGCCTGCTGCCTGTCTAACTTCCTGCCTTTCACTGCCTGTGTGAGAGGACTTGAATATTTCTTCTTCATAACATGAATTCTAAGTGGATTTGAAGCTGCGGTTAATCAGTGGTTTATCATTTCTGTGACCAGTGTTCATTTTGTGGGGTAATCTGACCACAGCAAGGCCTATTTATAAAAACAAATATTAAGACAGGCAAGGTTCTGAGACTTTTTTCAGCCAAAGAAACCAAAAGAGAAATCCAACCCGGGATGATGAAAACATATTTCTGCTCTGGTTATGTGGGGACACCACCAGAAAAAAAGACTGTGACCAATCTGGGTTTCTGACCAGCAGTTAAAGGCACACGCTGAGATCCAAAAAGAGTAGTCCCAAAACCAATACAGCTTTCATACACAAGGCTGACATATGACGCACTTTACTGAACACATTGTTCCACCTGCATTTATCCCGATTTACACAAGACTGCTGTCACAACTCGTGGGTTTCACTGTTCACTGACCCAAGTCTGCAAATAGTTCCACACACACACACACCACTGCTAAACCACAATAATACACAGATGTACATGACACATAATACGTTTTGGTTTCCTCGTCTTTTTTTCAAGACGAGTAGGGTAGTAAGCTATGTAAACGTTTCAAAATTCAGTTTGAACATCATCCACTATACATTTCTATAAGACACTTTGCCAAAGATGAGCAGTGTCCATTCCTCTTTACAGCGCAGGTCAAGAGGGCCATGAATCCAGGTCTGACAGAAGTAAACCAAAAAACAACCTCATAACACAGGATTGTATGAGGCTGTGCCCCTAATGTATCCTTCTAGTGGCTGTATTATACATGACGGGAGCAAAGGAAGAAGTCAGACAGCATTACAAAGCAGCATTTAACTGCGGAGATGAGTGTTTCCAACCAACAGTCAACAAACAAACTTTTAAACTTTTTTTTAAAGCTATATTTAATGGGGAAATTCCTTGACTATTTCCACTTGATAATCTGCTGCCAGATAGAAACTCTTGTCATACTTTGGCGTCTGCCCTTCCTCCTTAAAACCTGTGTGCAACAACACAACTGGAAGAGTCACTCCCCCACACACCCTCTTAGAAACAAAATGAGTAAGTGTTGCCCTGCAATAGGTAGCCAAATGCACATGGTTACAAATTATCTGCAGCGTTTCTTGCCTTCAACAACCTCCAGGGTGACCTGCAGGAAAGCCTTTTCTCTCTTTATGAGCCAACTTTGGATAATTACGCATCTTTTACAGTATAGTTTCCAGTTAAAAGTGCACAAACAAAGAGCTTTATGGGGATCTGGAGGGCTGCTACGTCTCTTCAGTGTTGCTTGCATTCAAGGTGCATGAAGAGAGGTAGTTTACTTTGGCTGGTGTTGCGCAGAGCTCAGTCAAGCAGGGATTTGAAAGGAGATCAGAAGGTTTCACATTGTGGTCACTTTGTTTGATTGGACTTAATTCCTCTGAGTGCCACTAACACGCTTTCCTTTGTTGATTAGCTGTGAGTTACAAAGAGCACACAAAAGCTGCTCGCTAGATAATAGTGACTGCTGAGTGAAGGCATTTACATCATTTGAATCCACAACATGCTGCATGTACTGGCTCAAACCTGAGGCTTCGCTAAACACACATGTTCCAAATTATCACCAGCTTCTGAATGGGTGAAAAACCCACATACAAAATGACATTACTGCATGAATGAAAAGCTAACTAAAGCAACAAAAAGGTGTTATCTACCAGGGGTTAAGATTATGCAAGCAAAGGGTTAGAAAGTTAAACATGGCTCTGTGCCCTTTGCTCTTCTCCTTGAGGTTTTGTTTGTTTAACAGCATTAGATCCTGGAAGCTCTTCGAGGTGCTAAAGAAGGAGGGCAGGTCGGGTGTCAGGAGGATGTTCCTCCTACTAAAACCAAAAGGAGGCATATGTTGCGAAGGTTTTGGTTTCTGACACAAAGATGAGGTTGAAGATGAAGTTGCATTTAGTGTTAAAAAAATAAATAAAAATCACCGACAATGTTCATAGTCAGTTTATCCTTTAAGTCGTTTATCAAGCAAAAATGTCCTTTGCAGGTTCCAGCTTCTCTTATGTGAGGACTTTCTGATTTCCTGATTGAATATCTTTGATTTTTGGTCTGCCAATTTGGTTTTTGGTTGGACAGTTGGTCTGCCAAAACAAGCTATTTGAGGACATCTCATTGGACTGTTGGAAGGTGGAAGCTACCGATTCATTTTCTGTTGAATACCAAATAATGATAATATAAAGCATCTATGTTTGACTAAAATACATTTATTCTTCAGCTGCAGACGCACAGGAAACAAAAAAATGCATTTAGAAGATTAGAAGATATCTTTTGAGGAATCATTTTGTGTCTGAAGCTTGTGTCGCGTTAATGAACATTTTCATCACAAAGTCAAAACAGCCAGAGAAAACAAATCTTCCAAACGCCAGTAATCTCACTTTTGGTAAACACTGAGGTTGGACAACAGTGGTGGTGAAGTGTGGTTTATGAAGGAGGAGGTTTGCAATGACAAACTGAGGGCAGTTCTGTCAAACTCTGCTCCACTCCTCAGAATACAAACTGAGCCCTCCCAGACAAAGATCAACACTGGGATGAGTTTTGCTAGAGCCAAATGGTGGCTGCACACCTCATCTCTCAGCAAACGCAGCATGTCTCCACCTTACAACGATCTACAGAGAGAGGAACTGAGCAGAACAGCTGAGAGCAGCCAGCTGGCCCATTTACACACAAACAGACTAAGTGAGAATTTAAAAATGGCCTGCTAGGAATGTCTCAGATCTATTAAACTGGAATCACGCTATTAGAGAGAAATATTGTCCTCATTAGCGCAGGTTTAGCATCATCTGGTGCTAAATAGTCTGGATCCAGTCACAATGGGGGTTTCCAAGATGTATGAGCGAATCCTGCACTTCATTCCTCGATAAGTAGCAGGAATCAAACATATTAATTAGGGCTGCAACTAATGATCATTTTCTTCATCAACGGTTAATCTGATCCAATTTGTTTTTTGATAAATTGAGTTATCGCTGGGTGTCGGAATACAGTGTCAGAATATTGTGAAAAATGTACCTCATAATTTCCCAGTCTCAAGGTTAACATCTTTAAATTGCTTGTTTTGCCCTACTAACGGTCCAAAAACAGAAAGATGTAATCAACGTAGTGTCACATAAGTTACCGAAAACCTGGAATCAGAGAATATTTGGCTTTGTTGCTTGAAGAATTATCAAAAAAGTTTGATCAACTAATCGATTATTCGACTAATGTTTTCTGTGTAAAGAAATTAGAGTGTCGTTAAATGAAAAGGGGAAATTGTGACTTTGCCCACAAAAAAATGGCAAAGGAAAATATAGCAGCAGCAATGGAAATTATATTAGCAAGGTTTTATGAGGCAAGAAACGTCGCCAATTCAACTTGAGAATAACTTAACAAAAATGCATATGGCATCAATGAATATGAGCTATATTTCATTTCAATTGCCCCTTATATTTTTAGCCGGAATTTTCTGCAAATATTATAAAAAAAATAGCAGTAAGTGTATTTTTTTACAGAACAATAAGTTATGTTTTGTTCCTCAGGCTGAACAAATGTTTCGGCTGAGGCCGGCAAATGAGTGTGCACAGGTATCTCATTAGGATATTTTCTCTGGCTGGTTAACCGCCACCAAACATACACAGCCTGGCTTCATGCCCGCTAAAGAAGTACTAATGTCAAGTTTAAACATTGTGGTTTCCCCCCCCCCCCCCAAAATGAGGCCAGATAATGCACACACACACACACACACACACACACACACCCCCACCACC
>CALSCE010000020.1:889132-907861 GCA_943593645.1 Bovichtus variegatus | reverse complement strand
CACACACTCACACACACACACACACACACACACACACACACACACACACACACACACACACACACACACACATCAAACGGCTCAGCTGCTGAACCTGCACTATAATGCTCTGCAATTAGTTTGTGTTTCGTTTGATGATGATCTCCTCTGCCTCGAGGCTCCTTCAGCAACATGATGAATTTGTCCCACTAACCTCATCATACAACCCCATCCTCCCGCTGCAGCTCTCACCGCCTTGTGCCATGACGTCTGATCAACTGGCGCAGAGAAAACATTGTTATTCTGTTTCTTAGGTACTGCAGGTTAAGAGTTGAGCAAAAACAAAAAAACAATCAGGTCATCACACACATCACTCTTCTGATAGCCAAACCACAAACATATTAATCAGAGGATCATATTTCCAGAATGAATGTTACACATTACAGTGAAGTAAGCACAAGCTATGTCTTTAATTACATTTAATGATTTGGAGGTGTCTTTTATCTGTAAAATCTCGCTCTCTCTCTCTCTCTCTTTAAGATGCTGCTGATTTATGGGAGATGAAAAGAAATGACAGATTAACTGTGCCGGCTTGCCTCTGTGGCTTGGATGCTAAAAGAAAACAAAATATTTCAGAGGTGTAAAAACCAAACAAACGAAGCTCAAATCAAGACCAAAATTAAAGTGTGTGGATAATGGCGAAGTTGTAGATAAATCTTTTTATCTTTTATAAAGATCCTCGATTGTGTTTTTTTTTTTTTTTTTTTATATACCATTTAAAAACTAACCAGAAAAAATATGAATCACACACAAAAGGAACACAGAGGCTTTCATCTAATTATTCAAGTTATTTTGCCCTCATTTCCTGAAAACAGACAAACTGCAGCAAAGAACATCAGCTAAACGTCTGAGACACAACCAGGAGTTTTGAAATGTACCGCAGACCTGATATCAGATCTCCTCCACAGAGACAAAGCCACCTGTCCGAGAGTCTGAAGGCCAAATCTCCAGCAACATGTCAGATTCTTTGATTAACATTCCTGCCCGGGACTCATTTAGCAGCTCTGTCAACAACTGGACGCATGGAGACAGGCGGCTCACAGACAGAATTATTGGAGGGAATTCTGACTTTGTCCTTCATCACTGCTAATAATGAGACAGGTGAAAGAAGGAGCTGAACCTGTGAGTTTCCCTGTTTTCCTCCCATTCCAGCCCCTCCTCCCTTCGACAGAGAGAGAAAAAGACACTGTGTGTTTGTATGAGACAGAGAAATTAAGAGAGAGAAAGAAAAAGATAGAAAGTGTGTAGGTGTCAGAAACAGAGAGAAAGGTCTACTGGTGGACTCGTTTCCTTGGCAAGGAGACCTTTCGCTTTTTTTTTTTTGGTTTTCTTTATAAAAAAAAAAAAAAAAAAAAAAAAGAAAAAAAAAAAAGGGAGGTTTTTTTTCCTTCCTCAAAGGACCCCGGGTTAGAAAACCCTATGAAAGCAACAGCTGTTGTTTCCTTTTCTCCAAACAAAGGCTAAGGACCCACTGGAAGCTGATACGCCATTCAGGGGCGGTTGTAAAACGAAACGGGCGCGCAGGAATGAGTCAGTTCTTCTCTAAGCCATGGCAATTTGTCGCTTCAGGCAGAGATAGTCCAACAAGAAGAGAATATCTAACGGCACCCTTTTTTAGTTTCAACTATGAAGAAGGGGGGGGGGGGGCGAAGAAACGTGTGTGTATAATCAGACACGGGATGATTAATTTATTCAGCTCAACTGCCAGCGGGGAGGTGCCAAACAAATGAGTGAAGAAAAGCAAAACACACAAACAACACGACTTTCTCAATTTGTGTTTTGCTTCCACTTCACAGCTAATAATTTGAAGGGAGGGGAGCCGTATATATCCACGCTAGACGGTGACATTTTGCTTCAGCAAATAAACAAACATTATTATTAATGTTTGGTTTTGCAAATCTGGAACTGATTCATAAATCCCACTGTAGGCCTTGTTGCATTTAGAGTATTGAGCAAGACTTTGTACTACATATACCACAACACTGTCCTGACTTTGCAGCATGAATGATGTTATCCCTTCGCCTGCTCCGCTGAGGTGCAGCTGAAGGTCAGACACTAATCAGAATATTTATGTCCTTTTGTCTACAAATCCAGTTTCAGGGTTGTATGTTTGACTGTGTCAGTAAATAATCTCATGGCTCACAGTAAGACAGAAGTCCATAATTCTCTGTTGTGTTTTGCCATCTCGGACCACACCAGCTAAATTCATTTCTGTAGCCGACCACAAAATGAACACAAGTGTTGCAATTGGTTTGTTTGTTAGAGACGACCACAGGCTCGAGAAGAACAGACAACTGCAGATTGTATTCGAGTCTGCACTGTGGGAATGAATATCAGAGATGGTATCTTTATCTTCTAAATATGAGAAGTGAGGAGAGAAATGTTTAAGTTTTTCTGACTATGTCCCTGAAGTACTTCAGGGCTTGGCAGTTCAAGAAAACATGAGTGCATGGCATGACTGCTGCAGATCTGATGCAATTGACACAGTTAATTGATCAGATAATGTCTGCTGGACTACCTGATAAGCTTTATGTCTATAACTGTTCTTTGAATGCCCTCTTATCTATATTTTTATATATATTATATATAGCCTTTTAGAGGGAATAACTCAATATTTTGGGAAATACTCTGATTTACTTTCCTGCCAAGAGTTACATGAGAAAATCGATACCACTCTCAAGCTTAGCATAAAGATTGGAAAGGGGGAAAAGCTAGCCTGACTCTGTTTAAAGGTGAAAAGATTCCCCTTGCAGTAGCTCTAAAGTGCACTAGATGTTTGGTAGACCTCCTGGAAGTCACGACGCCCAGCCAAGAAATAGTCATAACCACAAAATAGCAACTTTGAACAAGATATTTGTTAATTAGTGACAATCTGATTTAATTTATAGGTGCTTGTAAGCGGAATTTGCCACTGCTACGGAGCAAGGCCAGCTGTTTCTTCTTGTTTCTTGTCTTTATGCTATGTTAAGCTAAAAGTCCCCAGCCTTTAGATTCATATTTAGTGGACATAGTGGTTTCAACCTTCTACTTTAAAAAGGTCCAGATGTCGGATTTAGGGGGATTTATTAGCAGATATGTAATACAATATTCATAACTATGTTTTCATTAGAGCATAATCCTGAAACTATGAATTGTTGTGTCTTCGCTAGCTTAGAATGAGCCCTACATATCGACATAGTTAGCAGGTCCTCTGCTACGTAGTCTGCTGTGTTGCTCTGCCATGTTTCTACAGTAGCTCAGAACGGACAAACTAAACACTGGTTCTAGAGAGAGCCTGTCATGGTTTTATGTTGCCTGAAGGTCACCGTAGTTTTCCGACACGCTTGGAAAGGGAGGGGTGAGCAGAGGTGTATTCAGTTGGATGCAATCTACAACCTCACCGCTAGATGCCACTAAATCCTACACCTTTAATGCAAATATTTCCCAAATGTCAAACTATTCCTTTAAAAGCCAACAGTTACTAAATGTAGTTTTTTTTTCCCCCTGTGCCTTTAGAGCGGAATAGAAGTAATTTAACTTTTTTTCATTGTGCGTGTGTGTGGAGGTTGAGTCGAGAGGGGGATGGAGGGCTAAGTGGAAGCAGCCGGCTCCAGAGAGGTTTACCTGTTTGATTGCTGCCAGCCATGAACTGTCTGCTGCTGTCTGACTGATCCACACCAGGGGCTGCAGCCCTGCAAAGACTATAATCCCATTTAATCATTAAAAATGTTTGAAAATCCATGCCAATTTCATGATTTATAAACTTTGCCCCAGAAGTTGAAAAATAAATGATCAGCTCTGCAGTTTATGCAATAAATGTGACAAGCACATATCTTAAGCGGCTCAGCAAAAAATATACTGCGTAGTATTGCTAAAAGCCATATTTACTTTCAGCACATCATACTGTAGTGATACGCAGGAAAAGGTTTAATGCACGGCAGGAAGCCCAAGTAGACTTATTACGAACATATTTTAGGCTACCAGTAAAATGTTGGATTTATTTGGGGAAATGCTCTTATTCACTTTCTTTCTGCGACTAAGATGACAAGATAAATGCCATTCTCCCGTCTGTTCAATATAAAGCTACAGTCAGAAGACAGTTAGCTTAGCTTAGCATAAAGACTGGAAACAGGGGTAAACAGCGAGTCTGGCTCTGTCCAAAAGTAAGAAAGTCCACCTAGCTGCACTTCTAAAGCTCAGTAATTTACACGTTTTATCTCTTTTGTTTGATCCATAAAAGTCAAAGTGTAAAAATGACAGGTTGTGGTTTTACGGTCCTGAGTTATGTGAAGGACCGTTTAACTATTTCTTAGCTCGGTGACAGTCGCTTCCTGGTGTCTTGTCGTCACCACAACCGAATGGACTGACAAGTCGTTTTCACACAAAAATTAAAATTCATGTAGACACAGTCTCAAATACCTTATAACTAATGTTCCTTATACTTTGTATAGCACATGTGCACAGCCATTTTCCTTCTTAAAGTCTCAACATCCCTCCCTCATTCTTTGTTGCTTTATGTACCACTTTTGCTGACACAAACACTCCCATGCCATCATTTTGACCTGTACACTTTCACTCTCGTTCCTTCCTGCAGTACCCTCCCCCAAAACACACACACACACACACACAACTTGTCTGTTTCTTGCTCCAGACATTACTACTCCCTGTTGTACGCCCCACCTTCCTCTGCTTTTCCTGCAGTGTCTTTAACATGACATATGAGCAGTTCAGGAAGAGCTTTCCATCTTTACTAGCTGCTGAAATGGATTTCCATGTGAGGGGGGAAAAGGGCCTAAATATAATCCAGGAGAAAAGCAGTAATAGAATAGTTCTGGATTTTCTTTTGCCCAAAATCATTATCTTGTTGCTCCTGCTTTTCATTTTCATCCTTATTTTCACTATTATCACAGGTTTTTTTTTGCATAATTTGAATGTTTAGCCGGGCTTGTTGACTGGCAGCACATCCTTGTGCTCGGGCAGTAATGAACTGTAAAACATGGTGTGAAATGAGAGCACACATTCAGGTTTGTATCCCCCCTCTCATGTAGATGATTTTCATGCTTTAACATCACTTCCCTGTGAGTAGTATTACTACTGTTTCCAGCTAACAAACTAACAAACTGCATGTTGTCAGTGAAATATGCTGTCCCAAACAACCACAGAAGGGAAATTTTGTTTTGTGGGTTCAATCTGTCATCCTAAAACAATGCAGAGACATCTGAAAACCTTCCTGCGCCATCATGAACCGAGGCACAAAGAGGGCTTTATTAATGACCCTGAATCACCAGCCCGGCTCTCAGTTGCTTTGGTAAACTGGACCATTGTGTGCAGCGCCTTTGCAGCCCAAGAGGGATTATTCATTGTGTGTTTAGCTCATGTCAGCCGAGTTTATTACAGATTCATCATGTTTTGTGCCTTTGTACTACACAATGTAGGACATCATTTTGCTTAAAGGACTGAAAAGTTGAAATTATTTTTGGGAAGAGATTCCTAGGTACGAGTGTTTTCCTCTTACTTTTAAGGGTTATTTATTGTTCAATAGGAGAAACTTCCTCATTAGAAATCAGATGAAAGGTGTTTGTGTGGAGAAAAATTGCTACATTAAGAAATATTACCTACAAAAACAGCAAAAGTATACTTTTGGTTACTTTGGATATGTGCCTTTAAAATCAAGTAATTGCTTCCTGTTCCAAGTTACACTCAGCACTTCTTTTACTGCCACTTGTTGGACTTCAAACAGAGACATCCTCCGCTCTGAACCTCCTTCAGCCGAGAGGTGAAGTGCAGCCTGCTGAAGGCTTTCGGATGTGTTTGCTCTTGGGATTTCACTTGAAGATGTTTAAAAATGCCACTGCAGGGAGCACATCAGGAAGAAAAGAGATTCAAACCGGTGTTTTGAATGACACACTGAGCTTATGAGAGTCATTTACTAATCTGTTGAATAAATAAACGAATTGTAATCATTGAGAAATCTGCAGTCTGAAGACTAATTGACGAATGAGGTAACATTTATGAATACTGTCCAACTAATACATAAACACAGAGGCTCGCTGAACGTTATCTCAGCTTTGTGTTAACTCTGCGTTGAGGGTTAAAACTGGGAGCCAGTGTTGTGATTACTACCTTTCACGGATTCCTCTGTCCCACGCCTGCTTTTTCATTCATTGCTTTGAAGGCTCCCATTTGTGTTTTGGTTAACAAAGCCACATCAACTCACACACCGTCTCAACATATTTATGACCTACAGTCTGTACATAGGCTGTTCTGCATGAGCCCGCACTGCTGCCTGCCCTCCGCTGTGAAAAGAGAGGGAGCATAAAAGAGGAAATGAATGTGTGAGGGATGAATACGTGGCCCTGGGGGTCAGCTTAATGGAGTGAGACCCCGGCCCCTATTGACTTCCACTGCCAAACTATTAACTCCCCACAACTCCCAAGCTACAGCCTCATTATTCATGTTGGGTTGAAAGCACATATCCTGTTTATACATTTTGTGTTGACTTTTGTTGGTTGAGTGTTTAGCGACTGTGAAATAATCCATGTTAATTTAACATCGAGTGTAAAAGTCCATTTTAATACCAAGACACACGCATTAAAATTAATGTGAGACTTTTGTGTAGTTTTAAACAATCGCATTGTCAACACTGAAAAAAAAAATAAAAATAAAAGATACCACTTTTTTACTGAAATAAAAGAAAGCAAAGTTTCTCACCAAAATGCATTTAGCAAAAATCAGCTTTAAAAATGTTTTATGTGGAACCTCGAGGATACAGACAATGCATTTTGGTGAGAAACACTGAATACAAGCATAACTTTTATTTGTTTACCAAAAAAAAAAACTCCACAGGGCATCTTTAAGTAATAGATCTATGAGTTTGAGGGATTAGCTGCACAGCGGTTTGTACAATGGAGATCCTTCAATTCTGGAAAGTTATGGCATAAATTATTCAATCTTCTGTTGTGATTTTCACCAGGGAAACAGCTAAATCCCTCTGTTCATGTCTCAAAGCAATCCACCAGAAATGTGCATGTTTGCACACATTTGATTGATCAATTCATTTGCTGCTGTATGACACGACATTGTGCTGCACCAAAACCTAAATGCTGTCTTACATTTCGTAGCAAGATGGTTAGGCAATAATGCAAAGACAATCTTCCACAGAGGCAAAACATCTGGAAATAAATATGCTTTTGCCACAAATAGTAATCATTAGGAAGCTGAAACTACTTTGTATGAAGACAACTGCAATATGATCTTTCTGAAAATGTATGTGGCCAGCATGATATGCTATGGCGGCTAAGAATCCCACTGACTTGAATGTGTGTGTGTGTGTGTGTGTGTGTGTGTGTGTGTGTCTGTGTGTGTGTGTGTCTTGGGGCTGGGGGTGTTATTAATAACAAGCAAGAGGGGTATGTTTCTTTAAGACAAGCCCATAAATGGTGGCCCGGTCACCACCTCCTTCCTTGAGAAGGGGCTGGCTGCAGTTCGAGTTTTCCTTGGCGGGTCAAGCCTGCCATTGAAGTCTGAATGGGCTGCCATGGCAGATTACACTGCACAGCTGTCCCCCTACCGTGGAAATTAAGTTATGCCCCGTGTCAGCAAGTTTTGTGTTTTCCTCTCTCTGTCTCTTTCTCTGTCTCTCGTCCCTGCCCCTCCCCCCTTTCCTCAGCCCCTCTCCTCTAATTCCTTGAATTGTGGAGGCCTCTCAAAAGTGCACAGCTAGAGGAGGCGTTTGGAGGTAGAGGTTAGTTATGGGTAATCATGCTGGGAAAAATAGATGAGAAGCCAAACAGCTTTGGTGCATCTATCAGCTTAAACTCCGCTGCTATCCTACACAAACAGACACTCACTTCCCCTTGCACGGGCAATCATTTGCATATACACCAGCACTTACACAAACATAAACACAAACACTAGCGAATAAACGGAGGCGGGCGGCCCTGACTCGTTGTCTCAGCGCCTCTTGGACTGCGTCCTGCTGCACTTGTGGCCCCTGTCTCGTGTTTTGTTTATTTGTGGGGGAAGTTGTTTGTGTTGTGGTCAAAGTGAAAGGCAAACACTCCAGCTCCTCCAGTGATGTGTGAACATGCTGGGAATGTCCCCCCCCCCCACCCCCCAAGCCCGCAAAGCAGCTGGACCCGCTGGCTGTTACAGGCTGACGGAGAGTGCAGCTTTACTGCAGCCGCACGGACAGTGCACGATTAACTGTTAAACATATCAATTAAAGGGCTATAAAGTAGGATTCACTGCACAAAAGGACCATAATATATCTGTGGAGAGTTGATAGGGCTGATCAATACCAGTTACTCAAAACAAAACATTGCCATGTCATTCTTTACCATTATTTACTGAGCCGTTTGTACACTGACATTAACTTTCACAGCTAATTTATGTTTCGTATAATCATGTATCCAACAATGTCAAATGGAAATACAGTACTTGTGTTGAGGTTGTTTACTATATGCAATATCTGCTGTCAGAACAAGCCAATTAATCACCTTAAAACGTCAATGACAATAAAACAATTACTCACTATTGCAGAACATTGTTTGTCCATGCCCTCTAGAACGCCTGATTTGATGCCCCGATCGGCAAGACAACATTATTTGTCTGTTCCTTCCAAACACATTAAAAAATACCTGCTGACAAATGAATCAGTTTTATGCTTCGACAATGCTACAGTTTGGTTTGATTGGATTTAGGCACAGAAACAACGTTGTTAGGTTTAGGAAAAGATCATGTTTTGGGTTCAAATAAGTGTTTAGTTTAGATTAGGGAAGCATCTTGGTTCGGGTTCAAATCAACTCTTAAGGATAGGGAACAATCATTGTAATGGTTAAAAGAAACGTTGGGAAACGAACAGCTGTCTGTTAAAGTTATGATCCTTGAAATTGTTTATACTATTTAGTAATAGCTGTTCCATATATGTCCACTCTGTAATACCTTTCTAGATAGTAGTTTTCATCGTTAGTAGTAGCGTCTGCTTTCCCACAGAGGATTCAACTCGCCTACCTACAAAGTGAGTTTGTTTGGTTTCACTGTAAACAAATACACCAGTTGCTCTGCTGTTGTATTTGCTGCCCCAAGAATTCGGTCCGTCCATCAGTAACTATGGTGTCACCAAATCAACGAGACCAAAATCTTAAGGATAAGAACTTTTAAGTCTGATGTATTGTTGACCCATCCATCCACCCCGACCTCCTATGCAGACTTTCTTGCTGTATAATAACCTTACTTCCTTCTCATAATAACACTATGGCTGCTACAGTGATTTACGTGAACATAAACAAATGTTGTTTCGAGGCACTTGCTGAAATGACGGACTTGATTGTTCTTCTTGTCAGACAGTCTTCACTATTAATATTTTTAATTTATTCATAAATCATTGGAAATACGATAGAAATATTCTTCACTTGTTAAATATCAGAATGCAGAACGCTGCACATGAATGCACAAACAGCCCAGTACAATTTGATTCAGTCAAACCACACTAGCTGTTCTCACACACACTCCCACTCCCACTCCCACTCCCACTCCCACTCCCACTCTCACTCTCACTCTCACTCCCACTCCCACTCCCACTCCCACTCTCACTCTCACTCTCACTCTCACTCTCACTCTCACTCTCACTCCTGTTGTGTGCTTTGTATTTAAAAAATTGTGAAAGAGAAAATCTCTTTAATTCTTTAAAAACATTGTATTTTTTCTAGGCAAACCATGGGTTTCTATTCTTCTGCAGCTAAACTACTGTGGGTTTAGGTTTTTTTTGCATCATCTTTTTGTTTTTTTCCCCCAACATTACACCGGCTACATAAGCACTGCAGTACAACTAACAAAACCAGTATGCAATCATTTGTGACCTCCTTTGTGAAACTCTCAACAGCAACATTTTAAACAGCGAATATATCAAATGGCTGCCACAAATAGTCAGGTAGCAAAGTGTTCTCCCGGTGACAGTGGGATTAGTGCAGGTTTTCTCTCAGGACCCAAGGAGTCGGGCTGCAGCTTGAGTAACTGGATTACAGGCCTTTTTCTCATTTCAAAGGGTTGTGAACTCAGCAGAGGTCTTGCATGATGAAATCAAAGTGGCAGCTGAAATAGAAGGGAGAACAACAACAAGAGTTTCTCAAAAGTGTCCTGAAATCGGCCAAGCAGCTAATGAGAGAGATGCAAAATCAATGATCTTTGCTTCGCCGTGTCACTGCCGTCTTCTTTGACCGGCATGAATTCAGTGAGCTATACCCAAACTAAGGCAAGGAGGAGCGCATCACCTGGAGAGCTGAAATGACTTACAATAAACACATTCCAATTGAAAATCACAAGGAAACAACTAACAGCAACACACCTCTTTTATAACTACCTTTTAAAACGTGCGTCAAAGCTATGGCAGGAGCACAGAGGGGAGTCGAGGTGAAGCCCATTTCATCGAATACCCTGTGGTAACTTTCAGGGATTATTTCCAAATCCTTTCAAATGAACTTTCCATCTCAGTGCCTCCTCCTCCGTCTCAGCCATTCCAACTGTCCAACCATTTCTACATCACTTTCTGCATAACCTCGCATGGAGCCAAGGCCAAAACAAATGCCTGTGAGAAATATGGTCAGCACACATCAGGAGTAAGGGGCTCACTTCAAGGCCTGAGAAGGTCGAATATTAGGAATGCAGTTTAGTTTCTTCAATGTGTAAATCTGACACAAGCAGTTTATCTGTGGAAATAATGCATATTATGCATGTTATGCATTATTCACAATTTTAGAAAAGTGTTGGAAAACTGTCAAATACACAAAAAAAACACTTTAAACTTACATAACTTATTTATAAAGACCAAAGTCAAAACAGCATACAGTGTATATTCATGCCTCAAGTCCTTAGAGAACGCACTGAAACACCGAAGCATTTCAGAGTTTTTGTTTTGATTGAGATTGGATTTTTGAAAGTAAAACAAGTTCCAGCTGAATAGGTTCCATATAGGTTTTCCATTTACCTCTGCATGAAAAAACGCCACCCTAGCTGGTGCCAGGACTTAACTGAAAACACTGCACGGAAAAGTAGGGCTAAGGTCAAATATTCCATGTTGTCAGATATCCTTAAGAGTAATAAAGAAGTTGTATAACTATATATGGAAACTTAACTTATTCAACTCACATTGTCGAAGAAGTGTAAAGAAGGAAGGGAAATAAAATAAGAGTCATTTTGTAGTGAAACGTACAGGAAGGATTATTACAGAACTCAGCCTACAGAGCTTCAAACCTCCTGCGGCAGTGGTTGAGAGAGCTGCACCTTTGTAAACATTGTGCTGTGATATGCATGGGGTGAAGGGGTGAAGTGAACTGCATGAGGTGAAGTGTGGGCCGTTTTGTTCAGGAGGCCAAAGAAACGGAGCTTGGAAGTGAACTGAGCTCACTGAAGCAAAGTTGATGGCGGAGATACCTTACACACGCTCAAAGAGCTGGAACACAAACAGCCACAGTTTGTAAATTAAACCTAGAACCAACACACATACACACACACACACACACACACACACACACACACACACACGTATGTAGAGGAAGAGAGGAGGGCATTTAACAGCAGAATGTTGTCAAAAATCAGCTGTTGTAACTTTTTCTGAAGCACCTGTAATGGCTGCTTCATTTACGTTATGTTATCTCACACTATAATAAAAGAAAAATGTCCTTTGTCCTGTAAAAGCCCCAAAAAAGAGCCTAGAATTGATTTTTCATGTGAGAACTCATTGTACACCATTTCCATTTTATGACAAGCAGGAAAGTTTTGTGAGAATTTTTGCACCTCATTCATCCATTCACACACCGTGCATTATTATGGCCTAATCAACGCATGCTGCGCTTTTTCTAAGTGCTGAAACTGCCTGAACAAATGCGAGAGGCAAAAGAAGGACAAGAAGGAGGAGGAGGAGGAGGAGGAGGAGGAGGAGGGGAGGACCGGCTGGGCTATAGCGCTATTCTCCTGCTGGAAATCTTCAAGCACGGCGGACCGCATACCGACAGTGCAAGAAACTGACACGGTTTTATTTAGCGTTTGGGGATTTTTTTTGTATGCGCATAGCATTAGTTTACTGTTTTACTGTGATGTTTTAAAAAAATATATTTTAAAGTGACTCTCTGTATCATGGTAGAATTCCTTTTTTTTTTTTTTTGTGTTATTTCATAAAAACAAAAAAGTAAGAAGCACTAAAATAAACAATGGATGTGGAAAGGTTAATTTAACAAAAAACACAGGGGATGTAAATGTGGATTTTAAGATAAAACATCCCTCGCTAGGCCTGTCATTTGTTTTCTTCTTCTTTTCTTGCAGTGGAGGGTTGAGACCCAAGCGGCAGCAGATCGTTCCCACATGCTTCCCCGCCGCTCGGCTCTCCAGAGGTGTCAAGCCAGCCTGAAAGAATGAAGTGCCTCCCTATTGTGCTACCCAACTATTATGTGCTTAACATTTCCATGACAAAGATGCCACTCGACTTCTCCTCCATCCATTCAGCTGGAGGGCCCTTGTCCCCCCTCTAATGAAACATTTGGCAGCAAATCATTGATTTAAAGCCCCAGTAGACGACCAAAGAGAGAGGTTGCATGATCTACAATATGAAAATAATAGCAATAAGAATTCTGCTAAAATAATTAATATAATAATAATAATAATAATACACACCTACTGTATAAATGATAAATATTTAAATAAAAACCTAAATAAATGCATATTGTACATCTAAATTCCAGCCAATTAAAGGAATTATCTATAATCTAATTAAACAGCAAAGCTGTGCCCACAGGACTCTCATCATTTCCACATTGATTGACAGGTCTATAAAAAAAGGTTTGTTTGCATTTTTAAGTAAAAATCCTGACTTTAAATTTATTACCAAAACGTTTGAAGTAAATCAGAATATTTGTATACGATTAAAAAAAAATGTAAAAGACAGATTGTTCCTTTGACAGGCAGTGACTGTAAATGTTGATACCTGAGTGCAGAGGGGGTTGGCGGGGGAGGGGGGATAGGGTGTTTTGTTGATTTATGGTGCCAGTTGCTTTTGACAACAGCCTGCTAAATCAAGACATAGCAGGTCATTAGGCTATCAGTCAACAGAGGAATCTGGCCTGCATTTTAAATTAGCCTGTATTTGCTATATTGTACTCACAGAAATAAGAGTGCTAAAGTTAATACATTTCTTAATAACATACACCCTTGTATATAAAAATAATAAGTTAGTTAATTTGATGTATTGATTGTATCTTTATGAGCAACAGGATTTAAATACAGTATATTATTGAGTAAACCACCTTAAATCAGACCTGTAAAAACGAACTAAGGAGTACAGCCAACACTTTAAATCACTCACTAATTGTTTTAAAATAAGTTGCTTTCACCCTTAAAGTGACTTATTTCATGCACGTCTGACCTTAACCATCATGCAAAGTTTAACGGAATTTCAAGACCTAAAAACAAGTGTGTAAAATAAATATGTTTGTTACCTAACCGAAATATATGCATAAAGCAAGTAACTCCAAACTGATCTAAAGGGTAGAGCGAGTCTTGGCTTGTGATAATGTAGCCAACATTTATTTTCCACCATGCAAATTATGACAAAATAGCTTTGTTCATACTGTTTACAAGTCATTGCTTACTTACTGTCTAAATTAAGGCACAAAACGTTCAATGAAGTAATGTGGCAAAATCAACAAATAACTCAGTCATGAATGATATCTTCAAGTTTCCTTTATGCCTTCTATAAAAGTATATCAATAAGGCAATCATACAGTGGATTTAGACATTTCTTTCTCTAGGCTATACACAGTCAATAAATCATCTCATAGCCTAAAAACATAGAGGATTCTCTGAAAAAAAATCTATATAGGCTATATACATATATACAATGCACATTATCTTTGAAGAGAATACAGTCAAAATAACTTCCCTTTAAAGCTGGAATACTCAGTCTTTTATTCACATGATGAACATTTGGATGTAACTAGGTGGCATGTAATAAATTACCGTTTCACTTTAACTCCTAATCTATTTACAGTTTCATACAGTTCATAGATTCCAGCATTAAATACTTGTAAATCGGATAGCCTGGTGCCAAATACCAACGGTGTCATATAAAAATAGTTCAATCTTTAAAAAAAAAAAAAAAAAAAGAAGAAGAAGATTGGCAGTGCACAGCATATACTGATTAAGCGTTGCATTGTTACCAAAACCAGCCAGGTGTCACTACCATGACGACTTTACAATCAGAGTCTGTGACTGAGAGAAAGAAGACAATCTAATGTAGTTTATCATATAAGCAAAGCATCCGGAGAGCCGCCAAGTGTTGTGGTTCGATAAGAGAGCAGCATGGAGCTCAGGCAGTTTAAAAAGTATATCTTTCTGGTCTCATTTGCATAGAAAATATCCTGATGTGATATCCTTCAGCGTCTACAACTCTTAATTCAAACAAGGCCTTTGCTAAAACACCCTTTCCTTTAGTCTGTGAGGCTCTCACCTTATACAATAGTTGCAGGTCAAAGAGTGACACAAATTTAGATTGCCTTTTATCCGGACAAAAGTCGGGGCAGATTATGAACCCGGGGATTAAATAAGGGGCAATAGAGCCAAAATGGATGCCAGCAGGGTCAAAACACAGTGGGCCGCTGGAAGAGAGGCTCCGTTGGCCGGCTCCTCTATAGAGTCCGAATCCGGGGGGTCGTCTTCGTAATCTGGATCTTGGCCGTAGTCGGACCCGCTGCCCTCTTCCCTCACGGGAGAGTCGAAGCACAGCGCCTTCATGCTGCTCTTGACGAACTCACAGATGGCCCTCTCCGTCCCGTCACACATACATGTGTCCAGCTGCTGACCCTTGGGTATTTTACGCATATTCGCGATCACATTCCGGCAGGCGTTCGTGCAGATTGCCCCGCTGAAAAGTTTCCCGCAGTGCTTCAAATAATCGTGCATCGCGGAGCTGCACTGCCCGTCTCTCTCGCACTGGCGCCGGGCTTCTGTGCAGCCAGTGCTGGTAGTCCTTGGCAGGCAGGGCTCGATGGCCCGTTTGGTGCTCGTACACACCGGATCGTGGGCGCAGCTGCAGTCCTCCAGAGCCGGCCCGTTTTTGGTCAGATTGAGCTGCACAAGCGAGGAGATACAGTGGCTGGGGCACTTCCTCCTCTCCCCGTTCAGCACGGGGCCACATGCGCGCGAATAGTGTTCGTATGCGTAATTGCACTCGGGCTCGGCTTGGCAGTTCATGATGGCTTGCCAGCATATCAGTCGCCGACCGTGGGACGGCGAGGCCACGGATAAGTAGCCAAAAAACAAAAGCACACAACCAAGAGGCCAAACACATCTACAGACGCTCTGTGCCAATGCACCAGAGCGTGCCATTGTTCTGGCTGCAAGAGACGGTAAAACTCACAGCAGTGTCATATGTACAACTTCTACACTACTTCCATGGATAGTGTCTTCACTGGAGAGTGTTATTTATTCCGAGGCAGATGGTGTGTGATAGGCCCGTGTGTGGGCGTTCAACAGGCTGGCACTGCGCTGTGTAATCCCGGCTCCATAAAGCACTGATCCATTTGAGCCCGATTCCTCGGCGAAACTCCCGTTATCCATACATGATTGAGGAAAACTGAAATACAAGCTCACGGGAGTATAAAAGAGACGCCGAAAGAAAAGTTCTCCACAAGTTTAGGAGAGTTTCTGCAGCGGCTCATTCCATCGCAGGGATTCGGAGTTCATGCAACAAACTGCCTCCAGCTCAGCGAGCTCTTGCGTCCTCTCTGCTAGCGGATCTCAGACAAAAAGCGAAGCCGTACAAGTCCCGAGAGCCCTTTGGAGGACTGCGCTGGATCATTTAGCAGTCCTTGTGCGCACGGGAGTGCAAACAAATAGTGCATGGGGAACAACAACAACCCTTCTGGGTCGCAAAGTGGTCCTCTACTCTCTCCCCTTTGAGCGTTTGTCTTTCTGGCCCTCAGCCCCCTCTCTACATATTAGCGAGGTGCTTCTCATTGGTTGGCCACTTGTTGTGGGTTCCTACGTAGGGATGGGCGGGAGTTTAGGGTGGGAGGAAAATGGTCTTGAGAAATACAAGGTGAGCTGGGATGAATATGTGGGAGAGTAGATTTAGTGGAAAGAGAAGTCCTCCTTTTTTATCTGGGGGATTTATTTTATAAAACTTGTAAGGCTCACATCATTTTATAAAATCACATCACACCCCAAAAGTATGTGATGGTACGTTTTAAGAGAAAAAACACAAGGTTTTCGTGAAAATATTGATATTTGATTTAAGTTTTGGTTCATAATCTTAATATTACTCAATACATGCAGATAATCTAGTTTGCCTGAAGGATAATAAAATAAGTTTTAAATCTTATACCCCAACGGAGGTTTATAGTGTATAAATACTTTCATTTGAGGAGTAGTGTATTTTATACACTGTTGTTTTTCCATTTACAGAACGGAATCAGAAGTGTGTTGGAAAGTACATTTAGTAAAGAGAAAGTCCTCCCTGCTTATTATCTGAGAAATGTTATCCATGATTTTTTATCATAATTTCTTAATCTACCCTTAAAAAAAAAAAAAAAAAAGTAAAAGTATATATTTTTTAGTAAAACTTATTCTAATTTGCTGCAGTACTTATTATTTAAGTGTAACTTCACTAAACATTTACAGTGTGCACACAAAGCTATAGTGTTGCTGTTGTTGTTTTTCTAAACATACATGCCATGTATTGTGTGGGGGCATTTTTCCTTTATCCAAAGGTGGACAAGCTGACAGAAAATGAGGAGACATGAGGGGGAATGACATGTAACAAAAGTCCACAAGGTTGCAATTACAGTAAATAATAAGTGCTTCAACCACCAGATTACCACGACACCCCAATAAAACACTTTCTATAGTGCAATATCCTGCAGAAAATTGATAATGACACTGTGACTGCACTGCTGTACTATAATAAATTGAACTCCATGCCTGCAGTGCTAATGATCTGTGCAGCATCTTCACTGATAACTTAATCATCCACATCCTATTAACTCTTCTGCAGTTAAGTACAAATTAATTGTGGTGTAAAAAGGGCACTCGGTGAACATCATTTAATATAATCACTCATTAAGGCTAACTTCCCTCTTATTATTGCACTATGTCAAATGTTACGCCGGTTTCATTTCACTTGCCTCAACATGGGGTCTGGTATTAATCCGTCATCAGTTAAAGCTGACTGACAACCTCAACGTCCTTTAAAATATACCATCACCCTTTTGTTTTTCTGTGATTAACTGAGCCAACTGTCCGTGTTTGTGTTAGTTCGCAGTGTGAAACAGGTGTCAATATGTTGAGTTGGGCAATAGGTAATAAATGTGGACATAGTTTTTCCAGGAAGTGTTTATCCCTGCATGTAAATTATAATATCTTGTCACATATCTTGTCTGTGATGGATTTCTCACTGCATACCTGTTAAATAACTGGAGAAAAAAATACAATCTTGTAACATCATGCTAATAGTTTTTCATGGGTGTAAGCAAAATATGTCACCAAACAACAAAATGGGCCCAGAGAATCAATGTGTTGCGAATAGCAATTTTACAGTGTTAAACTAGCTTTTGTGTAAATTATTTATATACTATAATTAAAGTAAATCAGTCCTCTTTTGGTTGTGATCACCTCACTCATGTTTTTCAATAGTTTTCATCTCCATTGTAAAATAATCTGAGAGCTAAATGCAAGAACAAAAAGGGATTGTATATGGATTGTAAATTTGACTGTATTAAGGATTTTTTTCTGTCTGTAGAGTTCTTCTGTTTCACAACTGACAACACAAGAGTAGAATAAAGCAGTTCGGGGTAAAAACATTTAAAATTCATCAGGTCTGTAAAATTGTCTCCATGCATGTTCAATGGTATTGGATGAAGAGACGTCGACCACAGCAGGGCTTCAACATTTCTTTCTTTTCATTATTGATTAAACAGCTGATTATTTCGTCGATTAATCAATAAATGTTTGGTCAATAAAATGTGAGAAAATCATGATAAGTGCACATCATGGATTGGACTCAGGTTGACATATTCAAATGTCTTGTGTTGTCTTGCCAGCAACAACTCAAAACCCAAATACATTCAGAAAAATATAATGGAAAAAAAAAAAAAAAGGCAAATGTTTACATTTTTTGAGGAGCTGAAACCGGTGGTTAAAAGTAAAAATCCATAAAAAATGTCCTTCTTATTGAAATTATTGAGGCTAATTCTTTGTGTCGATCTACACTTAATCGACTAATCGTTTCAGCAGCAGTTCTCATGTAAATGTCCTCATTTGTGGAGATAAATTGAGTTTAAGGTTTTCAGACATTTGCAGATTCTAACCAACAATGCCAACATTAATCCTGCCACTAAAGAAGTACTTTAGATATAAAAGTATGAAAAAACTAAATCACGGACCAGGATGCTATAGAGGAAAGTACACATTTTGAGAGCTGCAGCTCTTAAAGCAGCCCCAAATGTGTATTTTTATTTCTTATTTCTCTGACCATCAAAAAAGGTCAGTAAGAGTCTGAATACCTTGTTTGTCTTAGAAAAAAACTTTTGACTCTACAGCTTCTTTCCAAGTGCCTAGATAGTCGCCTTAAGATATCTTCCTGGACCTCATCATCAAAATAACACATGAGAGAGAGAGAGTGTGTGTGTGTGTGTGTGTGTGTGTGTGTGTGTGTGTGTGTGTGTG
>CALSCE010000020.1:874929-889122 GCA_943593645.1 Bovichtus variegatus | reverse complement strand
TGTGTGTGTGTGTGTGTGTGTGTGTGTGTGTGTGTGTGTGTGTGTGTAAAATGATAGCCCACATGTTGACACATGAGCGAGAGGAGGCAGTTTAGTCCTTGAGGCTTGATGTGGATGAGGGAGTCAGGGAAAGAGAGCAGCGAGGGCACAAAGGCTGTTTGTGTTTCAAACAGCATTCTGATCTCTGGAATGTACCTTTAGGCCACAGCCGTGAGCTTCCCACTGCAAACAATGCACTCAATGTCAGTTACGGCTGGGTAGCACAGACGCTGCTGGCGCTACTCCAAGGTCCCAACTCGTCGAAAATGATGGATACAGGGAACTCAATACCTCAGGAGTCCCTCTCCTGCCTTCCCCTCCAGCACTAAGAATGGAAACACTGTGTGCTTCGACAAAAGATTCCCAAACACCAACGTCTTCATTGTTTCAAGTGCTTTTACCACAACTGTAATCTGAAACAGAGGCAACACCATTCAAGCGAAAAATCCATTCATCTTCTTATATTTGTGTAGATAAAACAGCAATTTTGCCTTTCAGAGTCCATAATAATTTGCATATTTTGAAAATGGATTAAGTCAAAACTTCTAGGAGAAAAGGCCTCTTTAAAAACCCATCAATCACATAACAAAATATTTCATCCTAAACACTTACAGACGGAAAAAAAGCTGATTGAATCATCCAACACTTTTGTCTTTCCAACAGCTGTACGTTTAAACCAGATGTTCTGCACTGAGAGCTGAGTGTTGTTACTTTGAGGGCTCAATTAAACCAGAGTTCTTGCCGCAACAGTCCAATTAAGGGACAAACATAATGGTATTAAAACCATCCCCTGCTGATGTTCAGAGCAATGAGAGCTAGCCAGGTTCAGTAATGTTCTGTGAAGAACATCATTCCAGGAAATGAAGTTGACTAAAATAAAAACATACTTTTAAAAAGGGACCCTAGCATTGTCAACAGGTGATATGTAAAGTATGTGTGTCTCATTTATCATTATTTAAATTTTATTTATGTGTCACAGTTTAATTTTTGCATGAAATTTTCAACAGCAGAGGCAGGCTTTTGAAATGTGTTTGTAAAACTGACGTGCGATAAATATCATATGTTCATACATCATATGTTGATATAATAGAGAAAGCCCCATAAAAAAGATGTTTGGGTGTGAAATAACTAATAAAGTCCTGCACACTGTCTATCGCTTGTACTCACTTTATTAATAACATTTAAGTATTTTACCGGATAAAAGTCTGAGGATCGTTTTTATCATAAACAGGTCGTAGAAAAAGTTTGTGATTTACCACACCTGAACAACAATACTTTCCGGAGTGCAAGAACGTTAAGATTGTTACTTCAAATTATATATATATATATATATATATATATATATATATAGTGTATATATTATACATGTACATGTATTATACATCTATAAATGTTTGTGTAAAGAGAGCTGTGTTGTGAGGATTTCATCAGTAACGGAGTGAGCTGAATCCCAACAGAGAGGGTCAGCAGCAGTGGGCCTGCACCGTGCTGTCTGAAAGAGGAAATATCAGGATACAGGAAATGAGTTGGCAGGAACTATCCATTCAAATTGCTTCCTCTTTGGGATTTCAGAGAAGCGATAATGGCACGTGATAAGTTATTTGGAACGGAACCAAACAAGATTAAGGATTCATTTCCTTCCTCGTGTCTGCCTATTAATTTGCCTCTGGTTCTTTCGTCCTCTTCTGGGGATTTGTGTTGATTTGCTGCACAGTGACGCACGAGTGATTACAACTGTACACGTTGGCAGATAATGGCAGAAAGCCAAAAATAAACCACCTGTTTTTTGTTTTTTTAACTATTTCGAGAGTGCTATTCAAGAGTCATGAATCCCTGAAAGTTTTGCTTGGAAGGGAAAATCCCCTGCAGCACTAAATAACAACACGTTGTCCCTTTTCACAATGAAAAACATTAATAGAATTCAGTTTTCAGGGAATAAACACAATTCACTTTTCTTATAACCAAATCAGCGATACACACCCCCAGATTTAGGGAGTAGGAAATTTAAACTTCCTTTCCTGTTCTGCTTTAAAGTGACTAAACAGAGTGGGTGGATCCCTTCTTCAAAATCCTGCTAAATGGTTAAAATGTTAAATGAAGTGTTATGGAGGGTGTGTTCCTTTAATCAGTGAGATTAAAGTCATCCATCATGTCAAATAGGCACCGATCCTGCTGACCCTTTTAGAACAGTCTACTGCACTATAACTTCTACAAGATTTTACATGATCTGCACATTTGGTCTACCATCAAAAGAGATGAAAACTAACTCTGAGAAATATAGTTATCACAAGTTTGGCCATTTTGATCAAGTGCAGCAGCAGTCATAGTTTATATAAAATCAGTCATTTATAAGATTCTTCAGTGTCTCATATCTATAATATGTAGAGAACGTATGAATCTGAATGAATTTAATAATTTATTAACTTAAACTAGGGGTTTCACTGTGTATCAGACCAACTTTTTTGAAAGGAACTAACTGTGAAATATCTAAATGTGGTAGAGAAGA
Source organism: Bovichtus variegatus (assembly GCA_943593645.1). Classification (NCBI taxonomy): domain Eukaryota; kingdom Metazoa; phylum Chordata; class Actinopteri; order Perciformes; family Bovichtidae; genus Bovichtus; species Bovichtus variegatus. The sequence goes on along the minus strand of CALSCE010000020.1, from coordinate 886,577 downwards.
AAAGCAAGGTGTCACTATTAAAGGAAAAAAATATATATTTGAAAAAGAAATGGATTGGGGTGACCCAGGGGCCAAGGTGCACCACAACATCGATTTGTGTCTGGCCTACATACATTAGACCTTTATTGCATGTCCTTCCCCGTCTCTTTTGTTTTTGTTGCATTTTAACCTTTATTTGACAGGGCACAGTGTAAAAAAAGGGAGCGCGAGAGAGGGGGGGGGGGGGTATGACATGCAACAAAGGTCCCAAGGCCAGAAACGAACCTGGGATCTTGCGGTCATATGGAATGCGCTGTAACCACTTGGCTACCAAGGCGCTCTGGAGGTATAACAGACTTTGCAAACCATCTACACCGCCAAACTACAAAACAAGCAGCTGTCTGGGTGTTGGTGGTAGCAATCGCAGGGCAACAATGCCTTAGACCACTTTACACCTATAAGTGGTAAAGACGTTTAATTGAGGCAACCAGAGACTGAGGCCCTCCTCTTCCCGCTACGCTCCCAAGTGGAACCTGCAAAACAGTCTTGGGAGTGATTGTCATCACTTGAACTGCTAAAACAGGCAGACCTAGACATCCTGACCATGAACACAGCACACATCACAAAGCAAAGTCCATTAGTGGTGGAGAATGTGCTTTTAGAACTGTAATTATATCCAGGTAACTTTTACAGTATTTACCTCAACAGACCTCTATGGATCACTGCACAGCCTCAACACATTACATATCACACAAGCAGCTGCTGCAACACATGCTGCTCAGCCATCAGCCAGTACGAGCGGCTGTTTATACAGGCCCGAAGGCTTTTCATATCACTGCAGACAAACACCAGCGCATATGGACCAACCAATAAAGACCTAACCTGCGACACAGACACATGACCTTAATCTTCCAAACATGGAAGGCAGCAAGAAAGAATTTAACAATATAAAAACACAACAAAGCAACGGTACACATAACCACTTTGACAACATGTGCTAAACATTCCTGATCTGCTGCTGATGAAAGGATCAGCTTCGTTTATAGAGCGTGATAGAGACTTATGACAGTCCAAATACATGCTACATAGATGCAAACTAGTCAAAATGTAAAGTTGCTTTTTGGTTACTTTGTCAGACAATTTTCAAGAAGATGTTGTGATTGAGTGGTGGCACAACCGACTATCGGGCAGGGTATCGCTTGAAATCTTTTGATGCTGTTGCTGCCAATGCAGTACCCCAGTTGTGGAACTAACACCAAAAGGATGCCTTGTAAATACCTTAGTTTGACGAATACAAACTTCTTTTTATTTTTTTCTGATTTAACTAAATTCATTACACAACTTCTCAATGCATCAGCGTGTAATGTTGTCTTACCACAAGCAGCACAGAATTTGACTTAACTTAGAAACAATCCGAAGCCAACTTTCAATTCTTGGGAGTTCTCAAAACCTGAATGTATTGACAAATTTTGGTCAGTACTTAAAAACTATTAGGATTCAATATCCAGCCCTACATGATGGTTAAAGCATACTTTCACAGTGTTGCTGTTATATTAAGCTACAGTATGTCTTTAGCTATGTCTTCATGAGCCTCAGTATCCCACAAAGTGTGTGCAAACTAGACGAATCTGCAGGTCACGATTTACCTCTAATGCCAAAGTTCAGTGCCCTTGCAAGAAGTAGTGTGTATATGTAGCAAGGCAGTAAGTAAGGGTGGGGAGCTTGAAATAGTTGTTGGGCACGTGGCACGTTTGACTTCACGCAGTAGACCATAGTTTGTGTCCAATCACAGAGTCATAATTAATGTAGGATCCACAATCTGGTTAAAATGTGGTACTTATTATAATTAAGGTACTTACTTACTCTGGTTTATTATGAAATGTTTGTAAAAACCCATCGTCCTCAATTGGACTTTGCGTTTACTGCTAATTAGCTAATGTTAGCATGCTAACACGATAAACTAAGTCACCTATGATCTTTTTGTATTTTCTCATTTAGGAAAGTGTTGCAACGAACAAATATTTTCATTATCGATTAATCTGTTGATTATTTTTTTTGATTAATCAGTTAATAGTGTGGTCTATAAAATGTCTGAAAACAGTGAAAATGTCCATCTCAGTTTCTCAAAGTCCAAGGTGAAGTCTTTAAATGTCTCGTTTTGTCAGTCCGAAACCTAAAAATATTCAGTTTAATATGATATAAAACAGAGAAAAGCAGGAAATCTCCATATTTGAACCATTTTTGCATGAAAAATTACTTCAACGATTATTCGATTATCAAAATAGTTGCCGATTTTTTTCTTTCAATTGTCTAATTGATTTGTTGACTAAAACTCAAAAAATGTAGGATACTAGGTTGGACATCTTCTGTGCATATGTAACATTTATGGTCCCCAGTCTTTGAGTACACAGTTGATAGGATATGTAAACAACAGAACACTCAGCTGTATACCATCTCACCATCTTGCACAGCTTTCAAACTTGGGTCCCAGAACCCCCTGCCATTTTTTGGCAGGCCTCCAAACCTCGAGTACCAATTTAAGAGATTAGACCCAGAAAAAGCACACAAGACCAAGACAAATGGCCCCCACCAGATCTCCCCCGGCCAACCTCTGGCATCATAGTCGGCTATAGAGACGTCAAGTAGTGCGGGAGGGAATGTGAAACCCTAGCATGTTCCCCCATTTGGCACGTTCCTGAGGCTCCAACACAGTTATGAGGCCACTTCATAGGAGTGTAAACTGTGTATTTAAAAAGCCGTCATTGTGGGACTAACATTGGCCCTGGTGTAGGTTGTTAGAATAACTGAATGACACAATGGTTTCTTTTCTAAATAAACAGATGTGGGAAGGCTATTAAAACGTTAATTTTTTTTTCTTCCTCTTCATCTCCTCCTCCATCCCATCTGTAAGGCCACACACACACACACACACACACACACACACACACACACACACACACACACACACACACACACACACACACTTTCACTAACTCTCACATGTCTAAGAAAGGCAAAGGGCCGCTTTCCTCCTGCAGCTGTTCAGCACAGACGGGCCTCTATTCCAGCTCCGCAGTGAAGCGATATCGGTCGTCTGCCCAGGCTGATTAATTGCGTGTCGTTCTTACTCCTCCAAGACCACTGCCCCTCTGCAGCCCCCCGAAAGCACCCCCACTCCTCCACCTCCTCCACCATCTCCTCCACCTCCTCCTGCTCCTCCCACGCTGCACATGGAGGAAATGAACTCACCACAATCCTGCTGGCACTGGACTCCTATCAAATCTAATTCTCAATGAAAGATTACTGTGGGATTTTAAAAAGACCAAAGCTGGTCCAAATAATAATAACTCATAGGATCTGTGGATAGCTAATGAAAAGCAGCTTACTATACAATTAAGTAATAATATGTGATATATTTTTTTAATTCACTCTGAGCACTGAAGCTTAAATATTTTCTACATTTGTTAATTTAAAAAGGTAGGTTGAAAAAAAACCTCTTGTTGTACCAGAAAGAAATGTTCTGTATATTTATTGAGGAAATAATTGTGGCTTTTTTGTAATAACCAAAAAACTAATTCAATCGTTACCAAAAAAGCACAAGTTGCCAAATAAACTCAAATGTTATTAACAGAAATGTCAAGTTTTGTTCGTCTGTTTGATTTAAGGCAAAACTGTTGATACTGAATGCTATTTAGAAAAGGTATCCAATAGGATCCAATGCCACCAAAAGATCTGAACCCTTAAAAACCACGAGGAACAAATGGGGAAAGTGTGATCATTTCAGAAGACACCCTAATACCTACTGTGTCTGTAGTACAACATATTAAAAAAATGAAAGTTTATAGGCACTGAAATCTGGCCCAATCTCTTTTACTTCAAATGTTATGAAATATTTTCCGGATTTATAAATAGGTTACTTTTGTAAAGGTGTTTTAAAAAACTATTGATTCTGTATCTATAAAAGGAACTCTATCATACTGGTATGGAACTGGTATTACATTTAAAGATTTGGTCTATGATTTTGTCCCTTTCCGTACATCAATTTTCCTTTGTACCTCATTTCGGGAGTTTTGCCTCATCTGAATCAAGAGTCTAAGAATAGAGGGTATCGTATGCTCTACACATTGTAAAGCATTTGAAAGGCAAATTTGTGATTTGGAATTTGGGGCCATATCAATACAATTGACGCTCTTGACTAGATTTTGTTATAACACTCACTTCCTGTTACTCCTTTCTATCAACTGGTTTCCAATGTTTATAAACAGTGGATGTGTAAGATTCACACAAAGCTAGCATTTGAACAATAAGCAATATCCAGTTATATAGGTGTATCTTATGGCCCAGTGAAAACTATCCCCTCTGTTGTGTTTTTGGTGAGCATGAACTAAAGCAAAGAAACTTCAAATAAGAACCTGGATCCTTCAATGGAAAAAGACAAAAGCATGACGTTTTATTTTGGAATTCTCTCTATAAAGGAAAACACACATGTTGAGCTTGAGAACTACTGCAAATATGATCAAGATTAGTAACTGTACCTAAACTTAAAGTGTATTTAAAAGTCAGAACATTTGAAACACTACTTGCCAATGTCCCCAACAAAGTAGTGCAGGAGTGCATTCCCAGCTGGCTCTGCAGTGCTGATAAGGCAGCGCGGCTGCCTGGTGACCAAATAAAAAGCACATGTCTGACACAGCATCAGAGATGCATCAATCCTCTGTGAACTCTTGACACCGAGGGGATTACTGTGGATAAGAATGATGTGACCAATCCACATGTTGCGTACTTTGAAGAAACACAGGCGCCATTTTGGAGTGTCAGCTTTCAGAAATCGTTTTTCAGATACACACATTTGAAGGTTTTATTTTTTTTAATGTTGATTCTATTGACCTTTGAAGCCGGACTCCCTTACTTAAGGGCAGTTTTCTCCATTTTAATATAACATAGTAGTGCTAGTGTACTGAATTTATGTAGTGTAGCATCCCCTTTGTTTACTTTAAAACCATGTGTAGGTACAGTTTAAAAGTGCAGTATACACGTTGAAATCACAAATAAATATGATGCAGGTCATCTTCAAGAAAATAAAACTCTGTTTCTCATCTCATCGTGGGTCTACATGCCTCACTCCCTTCCATGTGCTTAAATTAGAAGTACGATCAATACACTTTTGGTTGCATAGATTTAGCTGTGGGCTTCGTCACTGCTGACTTGTGGTTATCTGAAGGAATTCATAGAAACAACAACAACAGCAACAATAATCATGAATGCTAAGCCAAACATACAAAGTCAAGACCTGCTGAGAAACCATCCTGAACACTAGGATCGCTATTTTAACTGAAGATTCCCTGCCTTCACCTTCTTTTGGCTTTATGGATATCAATCAGCTTGGCCTCAGGTGCCAATGAATCACCTACATGGTGAGTTGATCCAACCCAGAATTTCCAATACAAGTTGATGTCCACTTAGGGGCCACATTACTGATTCTGACACATCTCATATAGAGAGTAAGGTTTCAAGTCAAGTCAGTGAAGCAGAGCATAATTTTTTGGCCTGAAGACACAAGTGTTGGTTTTTAATGTGCCAGACATATCTGGTCAGCAAAGATACATTTCTGCACATAATTTCTCAAGGTAAACAAACAGCTGCAGTATCGGGTCTGGCAAGAATACTAAATTAGCGAACACATAACACCAGTCCCAGAGAAGTACACGTCACTTGTTTGTGATTGCAGACCAAAATATATGTATATATTTATGGATTTAAAACTGTCAAAATTGTAACAGATTGACATTCATTTTAATAATTAGGTTGTGTTATATAGCCTGAAATTAATGATGCATTATCAAGTCATTACTTTGGAAAACTGATAAAAATTTGAGGTTGTTCTGTTTGATTAGTGGAAGCCTGTTGTTTGGAAAAGCAAAAAGAAAAGTACTACAACTCATTATGAGAATTCTGAGGGCAGCCTATTGTGATATAGTAGCTTTTTTTTTTTTTTTTATTAAAAGAAGACATCATGTACAATTCCTTCCACAAAATGGAATATCCTTGGCCAACAGAGGTTTCACACTGATGCATTTTGTCCGCTCACATGTGTCACAGTCTGGGATTTCCATCGTCTGAAATTACCTCATTAAATGCTTTCACAAAGACAAGTTCCTCATAATCATTGTGCCATCAGGACAGAAACCATCCAAGATAAGGTGCATTAAAATCCAGTACATCACAATGACTGACTTTTACGGGAAATGTTTATGCTTTTTAAAGACTAACTCATAGTTTTATCGTTCTGTGGAAGAAGACAGGCTTTCCAACATTTTTCTAGTGAGTAAGAATCCAAACTTGTGAATGTTAAACAAAAAACGTCTTGGTGCTGATGTTTTGCCACAACATACCCAGTCAGTGTCAGCTTTCAACTGATAACAGCCAGGCAATCACTCTAGTGGGGCCCCAGATGGTTTTGGACAGATTCATCACAACTAACACCCCAGGTCAGCCGCAGGTAATCCATCAGGGCGCAGCACTGTCAAGTAGGAGCAAAATAAGTCTGTCCATCGAGGTTACGACTCCATTGACACAATTTATGACTTCTTCCATGTGTGTAGCTCTGTGTGCAGGTCGCGTTCTGATATAACACGGATCAACTCAATTTGTAATAGTCCCACATTCAAGGTTCTTGTGTAAGTACACACACAGACACAGACACAGACACACACAGACACACACACACACACAGACACACACACACACACACACACACACACACACACACACACACACACACGTGTTGTTTGATGTGGTGTTCGACTGAAATCTCAGGAGCAACTATAATACTAATGTATACTAATACATAATTACTAGGAAGAATAAGGCCTCAGTCCAACCCAGAAAATGTGTCCTATTGCTGAAACCTCATTGTGTCAAATGAAAACTCCAACAAGCCGTCTCAAAACAACCAAAGGAGAAACATTTTCAAGAGAGTCCTTTTGCAATATCTTCATAATCGACTCTATAATGCTGCATTACAAAGACATTATTAACATAAACATAACATGTGGCTAAAATATGCATTTTCTACAAAACATCTGTAGGCCCAGAAAACTTATGACTTCATATCCCTTATTGGATCGCTTTGAGATTCTCATTAGTGTCGTTGCCACACAATGGCTTATGTTTGTTTGGTTGATGCTGTATAAACAAGTAATAAGTCAAGATGAATTCACAGTTAATTTAACATTGATCCACAGGAAGGGGAAGCTCAGGGTAGTGATGCTTGAAGCTTAGTTATTACAAATATTTATTGGCAAAGTCATCCAATTATCATAGTTATTTAGCTCCAATCACCATTTCTCAAGCCTCAAACAGTGTCTGATTACAGTTTCTCTGCTTTAGTACTTACACAAAAGGAGGTTGTGGGTTTTGTTCTGTTTGTTTGTCTGTTGGCAGGACCAACAGACAAACAAATGACACAGAAATAAGTCAACATGGGCAATCCCATTTATTCTGAAAGCAACGTGATAAGTTAGAATTGTAATAAATCACTGTCTATATGTTGCACAATTCACCCTAAAGTCTATGCCTAGGTATGGATATAGCTATAAGTATATTGAGTGTTGCTAATTATTTGATTATTCAGCCTCAGTAAAAATCCAAGCTTGTTTCATTGAGGAGTCAATACCTTTTATGCACAAAAAGTGAACTGCCGCTGATGTCTGGGGGGTAAAACGCACCAAGTCTTAAAATTAAGCCTGTGAACTCTTAAAATCACTATTAAGACTATTGAAAGTAAACCAAACACCACATAAAAGCTAAATTAGGAGTAATAAGGTTCAGTGGAATGTGTTTAGTCTTCCTCAAAAGTTGGAAACAGTGAAGAAGAACCTTTCTGGCTTGTTAACTGAAACAGGAGAAGAAATGGAAAAAGAGAGAAGGCACGAGTATGCACTGCGCGTACAAAATATTTGAGAATTCTAATGTTTTATGAGGTAATGATGTTAATATAGTTAAAAAACATTTCACTAAAAGGGCTGCACATTAATATCAGAATGGTAATCATTTCAAAGATTCAGTTTCACCAAGCCAAAAATTAGATTATAGGTTTAAAACGTTAATTATTCTATTCATCTGTGATAAACAAGTGACCTTCAATGGTGCTCCTACTTTTTACTCAATGCATTGTGGGATTTGCGCTCCAACAACTCCATTTAATGTAGGATAATGTAACAAGACTGTGACTTTGAGCTTCACAGAAAAGCACACGTTTAACTGGATAAAATTGGTGCAAGTAAACCTAAACACAAATCACTTATGGACCATACAGTAAATGACAACGTATTGGCAAAGTAAGTTTAACTGAATTACGCCGTGAAAAAGGTATCAATGCTCTGAAGTTTCCCCCTTTGGCTGTTTGGTTTTGTTGCTAAACTCACATTTCCAATCCAGGTGTGCACCCATGATTCCTCCCTGTGTCTCTTTGTGTTAAAGAGCAGGTGTGTCCTGCTGCGATGGCCAAAAGTTTACGACCTTGTGTGCTGCCATTTTGGGTTGCCTCACACTGTTAGCCTCTGGTTGTCTGGTGAGCTGGCAGGAATGTGAGCGTAGATGTGCACTGACTTGCTCGAGAAATATTTTATGACCCTTGGGTGCCTGCTAACTCAGTCGCCTGGAAATGTTTTGTAGGAAAATGTTCATTCATTTAGACAAACTGAAATTCCAAAGCATATATTATGGTATGGTATATTATGGTATGGTCTATGTCTTATTTTAGAGATTCTACAATAGAGACTCATAGGACAGCAAAGACTGATGCTCGAGAGCAGACTAACAGTGAGGCCACATCTCCACTCCGTTACATACCATATCCATCACCCCGAAGGACACTGAGGCAAAGGGGACATTTGGCATAATCGCGGTCATTTCCTGGACCCAGCCCTGCACCCCGGCTGTCTCTATGTATGGAGTCTGGCAGTCTGGGCCCATATAGACAGTGCAAACACACAGTGAACACACTCATCCATCCAGCACACAGCAGACCTCTGATCCATCTGCGAGAGCAGCCAAACAATCTGCTCCTTCTTCTGGCCTTCCCTGTCCAGACATACTTTCTGTCGCAATCTGTCCACTCCGAACGAAGATAAAGGCAAACACCAGAGCCTGATTTATCAGTCAACATTGAACTATCTGAAAGTCCCTTGCGCAGATGGCTGGATAATGTCAACTCGAAGACCTCTCTGCCCCTGCTGATTTCTTTTATCTACCTCCTCCAGACATATTCCTGAGAATACTCAAGAGCACTAACGATAAGCCTGCAGTTTCAAAGTTAGAACTCAAGGATTCAAAAAAAAGTTGGTCTGTGTCTCTTGTTATCGCAGCAGAAATGCTAACCATGCACATTTAGGGGGAAGTAGAAGTTGTGATAATAACAGCTTCCATTTATTAGATGCCTAAGGTGACCTTTGGGGTCAAAAACATCAGGCACTCTGAAGCCACGCTGGTAAAATTAGAAAAGGATAGAAACACAGCTGCTCTCTCAGCTAATAACGTTATTACCAATGTTTCAAACAAACCTGGCATTTGTCAGTGTGTTTTTTCAAAGACACCTCGACAAAGGCGTTGACGCAAGTTATAGTCTTTGCAATAAATAGCACCTCTGTTAATTTGATGTTGGTTTACCATTACAGAAGCTAATAAAAGTAGCCATAATGTGTTATTTATGAGTTGAGTAAGTTTTTTGATTCAACTGGATTTATAGCAGTATTCATTGATTGTTTTTGAGAATATTGCAGACAGCCGGACAAGCTGCTAGCAAACAGTTCAAACGAGGAGAAACATTTTTATTTATTTAGAGTTGTGTTTCCTTCTGGTTCTATTTTAGTCTCCACCAACTCCAAAGGGAAAAATCTGGCTGTCTAGCTGCTAAATGTGCCACTATATTCGCCAGCTAGTCGTTGGTGCTGAGCAGGATGTGTACAGTGGGTTTGTCAGAGGCAGCTACTGCTGAAACAAGATTAGAGGGATGACACTGAATCAAAACAGGAGAGTTTAGGGACGTGAGCGATTAAACGTTCCTACCATTGCTAGTCGGCACCAGAAATACTAGTCGTATTGTTACAATTATTATTTTATTAATGTACACATTTAAATTACACATTAACATAATATATTGATTGATGAATCTACACATCCTGTATGTAATGACTCTTATAATATAAGCAATATTTTTTCTGACAATGTTGGACCTTATAGACTCAATTGTGCTCACTTTGGACTATTTTCTGATTGTTTTTGTACTTTTCAACTAGCCTAAGTGTAAATTTCCATTTAAACGTCAGGGAAATTAGTCGCTAGGAACATCCCTAGAAGAGTTGTGGCACCTTGTTTGGTAAAATTGTTTGTCAATACAAGTGATCATTTTACATTAAATAATGTCATTTGATTCGTGCAGCTTTAAACAAATATGTATTTTTGACAAGAAAACTAAGCAGTTGTCTGAGATAATAATTTTCTTAGTGGTTTTAACTGGAGTTATTCGAGATGTAAACCTAGTTGGATATCTTCTACTCAGATAAATCCATCAAGTACAATAAATGTAGGCCTACAGAAATGTGTCTGAGCCATTTGTGCAGCAACACACTTGACAATGTACAGAGACCTATTGACATGTGTGGTCAAAGCACAACAGTGTCTTACATAAACAAGACACAACGTCTATCCGTCTGTGCGAGTTGTCTTTCCGACTCCTCTACTCTCCTGTCAAGTTAAATGCTCGTCTGATCAAATGAAGCATAAATGCTTTTCTTGTCTGTCAGCGTAGCTCAACCCACAAACATGATAAAAAAAAACCCTGATGTGATAGTATCTGTGACTGACATCAAATGTTTGTTCTAGTGGTGCTGAAATCTCTTCAACCTCAAACGGGTTTTGACAAATCTGGTACGTAGCAACAGTTTTTGTTTGTTTTTATTTCTTAAAGTATGCAGACTCTGATAACTGTCAACATCTAATCAGTGTAATCTTGACAAAACAGGCTCTAAACCTACAAAAAAAAAGGGTCAACATTGGTAAAATGTTGCTGTTCTTGTTGTGTTTTTCTCACCTGCTGAAGTGTTGACAATCCTCTCTCTGTGGACAGCAGACAGAGAGCCATATTTAGAGAGAGGTCATGGTGTCTGGCTTTGATTTGATGTTATGAAGGCATGCTTTTTAGGGCATGACGCTAACTTTTTGGTCCACCAGTTTGCAAGAGAATTGCACCATTGAAATTTAATTCCAGCACATTTTGGCCACATGCTTATCTAGTAAATATTGTTTGGAAGGTTGATCAATCTCAAATATTTTTACTAGCCAAAAAGCTTGGCTGGTGAATAGCACTAAGTTTAAAACAATTGTCGCTTCACTTTGGCTAAACAGCACAGACGTTTTCCCCTCACACAGAAAAAAAGGTCAGCGCGTCTCGTCTTTGAATCTTTGATATCAAACTATCCAGCACATTCACATTCAGGTCTTATCATTAAAGCATTTTCTAGGCTTGAGTAAGCCTCTTCACAGAGGAAGAAAGACACCCGGGCTATGCTTTGAACTTGAGATAACATGGTCTCCACATGGTGTGTGTTAAGTAAGTGCTTTTGTGTGTGTGTGTGTGTGTGTGTGTGTGTGTGTGTGTGTGTGTGTGT